>JAGDQP010010981.1:0-10689 GCA_022664845.1 Lepisma saccharinum
TCATTGCTGAAAACGCTTGATTATTGTAGTGAATATCCAAACCTATAACAATGACACAATGAAGAAAAAAGGAAATAAAAACCGGCACGGATAAAACTCTTGAAATGGTTATGAACTTTATTTTATAAAGTTAGAACTCTCTAAGGTTTTTGTAGGAGCAGCATTACAATTTCCTGCAAGGTAAAAATATATTAGACATACGGAGGTAGTCCTGCTATCTAGTTTTACGGGCATTTCCATATATTTAGAAAAGGAGAGAGAACAAGAGAATAAGATAAAAAGGAGGACAAGCCCTCCAAAAGAAGGACGTCTGGTAATGCTGGAATAACTGACAGCTATGTTTTGAACAAAACAAAAGAAGTTTTATAAAAGAAACACAAATCGGATGATAAAATAAAATAAAACCACTCTTGTCTATTAAAATGCTAATATCAGATAAACCAGTTTGTGTTGTTTGTCCTGTTTTGTTTATTTTGATATTTTGTATAAAACTTCTCAGTCAGAGCATGAGATATCAAAGTTATTAAATGCCTAGGTAAATGTCTTTTAGTTTTTGAAGTGCCCTCAAATAATTTCTTATTAACATTCAAAACATAATATTTTCTAACCTTGTACGAATTATTTATTATTATTAAAAATTATTTAACAGTTTCTTATTTTTTCCGTGACATCAAGACCGACAGTAAACATTCAACAAATTTTACCTGGTTGTGTCTATTTATAACTGTTTGTGTAACTTTATTGCACAGATATTTGTGTGTAAGGGCTGATTTTCATGAAAGCTTGCGTTGTTTACTTTGCTTGCGATTTGAGTGAATAGCCAATTGAAACACATGCTACACTTACCTTACAATAAACCAGGCAATAAAACGCAACGCAAGCTTTCATGAAAATCAGCCCTAAAAGTTAAAACTAGAAATGTGCAGCGTTAGAAAGTTTCTTAATGTTACTTTAAAAATAAAATTCTTTTGAATCCTATTATCGAGAAGAAGAAACTTTTCTCTCATTCATTCAAATATGTTCAACTTATAAAGAGAAAAGATTATACGATACATTTTAAAGTACGGTTGCTGTATGAGTGAAGCCAACTGATATTATTTTCCCCACAATATAAAGTTATCTTTCTTCTTTGCCTCATTCGAGATCATAACTGATATATTATAACTGATAACTTGACCTACGGTATTTGTGATTTTCAAACAACACGGCATGCCTCTAGTTATAACCACATCAAACAATTTCAGATACTTTTCTGTCGCAAATCAATAACTTCATGAATGTCTGTCCCATAATGTGTCTCAAACATAAACTTTGACATTATAACTGAATCAGAGACTTCGACATATTCCTCACTTAAAGACATTATGATTGACATCCCAAGATTCAACATATTTACAAATAACTGTGCTATTTCTAAATGTGGATAGACCGTTACAAGTAATAGGTACATGTAAGAGTTCTTTTTAACGTCATGTGTTCCTAAATGGCCACACAGAAAACAAAGCCCTCGTAAATCCAGCTTATATTTGCATTGCTAAACTATATTGTTAAAATTTATTGTAATGGTATCCATAATTGTGCTACGGTAACGATGCCCTTGTACTAACTTGCCTGTATCTGGTATTATTGTATTAGCTGTGTTTCCTAAATAGTTATAGCCAAATTTTACATTGCTGGGGAAATCATCTGTATGGCTGACCGAACCATATTCCTTCATGACCTACAAGTTTGACCAAATATATTTTGCTGTTCAAATAATACTGTATGGTTGTTGGATGTGAATGCGCAAAAAATGAAAGAAATATAGTCACTAGAACAACACAGTTACGTGGGACACAGTGTGGTTCGAAGCCATGTTGTCTGTTCGAATCTAGAGAAATTAGACGAGTGTGTAAGGGGTAGCTAAATGACCAAGAATTACGATATCTTGGGGATTTACATACTCATATTGCTGAAGGTATGATATTTTGTAATTGTGACCATATGTATTGCTAAATGTCCTCCGTACACATTGGAATCAACCATACAGTATTGTAGAAGTGATCTGTTACTTCCAATAGCTTGTCATGTACAAGCGTGAGGCGTAATTATTCCTGAATCCCATTCATCTAGATTGTGTCGGTTTCAAGTGTCAAAATTGACTGAGGACCATCGTTTGCGTAGCTGTGTTATGTATGTGTTGTTAATTTTGTATTAAGGCAAGGAAAATATTAAGTTTAACCAATTCAACTTGAATAGGCAATATACTAAAATCTAAGGCTCTGAGTTTCTTTAAACAAGATTTTGATCAGGATTTAAAAGTGTGATAAATTTCATGTTTACAACTCAAGAATAAAGCTCCCTTAACACTCACCTTATGTAAAGAGAAGAATTTCAAAGCAATAAAGCTCCTATTAAAGACAAGATCCTAAGTCTAACTGACCTCTCACTTTTCCCTTGCAGAGATTCATATACCATCTGCTGAAATTCATGCTAAGACATTAATTTGCGCAATTCATTGTGATCTGGCATCACACAGTCGTGACGTATACCTGAATATGAAACGCTGTGTGACGTCAAATTCTGATTCAATGTGGTGCAATATTCGAAGGCTAACATGAAATGTAACATTTAGTTTTCTGGTTACCAATGTCCCTAACATTTTGCCTTGTTTTATTTAACATTTCTTTTTATACAATTTATTTATGTACATAATATTTTAGAGCGCATTTGTCGTCCTTTCACGGTATAATTTCGGTAGTCATAGAGTGTATAGTAGATTCCATCGTGTACGGAGGCCATTCAGCATAATGATTAGCGAGATTTGTATTGTATTTGCAACCCATAATATTGCTGTCGCAATTTCAACTATGACAAATAATATTTTATGGTTACTCCAATCATATTTTTATAGTGCAGATATAATTGCTGATGAAAATGTAAATTCTTTCATCGATTCCTGTATTAGTAATTTGTTACGAAAACACGCTATTCTCTGAAATCAAAGAACATCTTATTGGAATACCAACATTCTAGCTAGAACATTTACAGAGTCTTAACAATAAAGAATGCAAAAGAAAAATGCCATCATTTTAGCATTAATATTGAGATTTTAATCCAGTTTTCTTTGGTACCATAAATATAACATAAACTAGACTTGTCCAACCTTAATAATCAACCTTTCAATAGCGACCGAAGCGGATAAAATGGACCTTTCACTGATTGACCACATAAATATTACTTATAACATGGTGCACTTAGTTTAAACATCAGCTGAATTTCAAAGCTAGTGGGTCTGAAGGAAGCTAACTTGCGTTTGCAGAATAAAAGCGATTTATAACTTTGATTTCTCGAAACTTACTATCACTTTTTCTTCCCATTGGTGGTAGAAAACTTATGAGCAATCGATGATGAAGTTAGATATCTTCAAACCCCTCATTATTATTGCAATTAAAGCAACAATTAAAAGTGTCAGAGTGCATGATTATAAAAATTAACACCGATCAGTATTTTCAAACTTATATCATTAAATAATGTTGCATTTTACAAGTAGAAAGCGAAAGCTACTATTTTACTCTTGGAAGCAGACTAAAAAGTTTTCAAATTGAATGATGAGGTAAGCTAATTTTGTTGATGTAATAACTGGACAAATAAGGAAAATATGACATATTTTCTTCCACATCACAATGACTGATATACCAACCCTCGTTTCAAATTACTTCAAATTGTAATAGAGAATTTGCTAATAGTGTAAATTTTTTGAAAGCTCTAGTAGATAGATTTTGACATGGAAATCCTAAAAAAAAGAAGGTACTAATATTGCATTAATTTAACAACGAGGATCTTTCCAATCTAAAATGGTAACAAACGTATATACTTGTAAAAACGTGTTTTCATTGGGTCGACCAAGAGGAAGTGGTGAGGGAGAAAACCCAAATATAGTACTAATAAAGTTAGCACATTTTATTGATGAATTCTTGTCGGAGATAATAAATATATCATTGCCCTGACATCGGAAATATTCAATCATTATCTCAGTTTATGAAGGTCGATCTACAAACTTTGTACAAAATTACAGTCCTATAACCATAATTCTAACTCATACAACCTGGCCGATTCGTTCGCTCATCTTTTCCCTTCCCAATCCCGCCTGAACCTAGATGCCTGAAGGCCATAAAATAAATTCAGATTCAATTTGAACTTTAGCTCATGTCATAGAAAAAGTGGTAAATAAAAAGTTATTTACTGATCAACTCACTTTTCTCAGGTTAATTTCGTTAGATGTAAAAACGAAGTTCTGTTTTTTAAAGTCTCAAGACAGTAAAAAAAAATATTTAATAGAGAACACTTTTTAAGCAGAAATAACATAGTATATTTGAGCGATAGCTTTCTCGTTAATGTTAAGAATATGTTAAAGTAAAATATATCGTGGTGTGATTGTACTTTTATGCTTATAATGTGTTGCTGTTTAGTTGTTTACGGTTGCTTATCGACTGTAACTAGAACGAATAGTTAAACTCGGAATAAAGATTTGTTTCCCGCAATGACTGCTTGGAAAGATTCTGATTACAAGAGAAGCTACAACATTTTATGATTTCCTGCTTCTATGTATTATTATCTTCCGCATTCTGACTTTTTTCTCAAATGTCAACCTTGCTATGGATAAAGTCAAAATTTTCATTCAGATACAATGCATACATAGAATATATATTTGAATTCCAAACATTTTTTACATGCTTCACGTAAAATGAATCCATATTGTGCATATAACGATGTTAAACCTCAGCTAGTTTTAAGTGGAAACGTAGTCACGTAAATCTATTTAGATTTTAATAGGGGCTTCCAGCACCACTTAAATCTCTAGCTGGAATTTAAGCATTCATAAAGACTAGGGAAAATAACTCTTAAGGTCTTTTTCCATAAACTTGTCTTCAGCTCTCCAGAAAAAAATAACATTACATAAATACCATTTTCATGAGCAGTTTTACATAATACCACTAAATATATCAGAATACATATTTGTTCAGCAAGAACATAGACTGATGGAGAAAATTATTGCATACATGTAAAGTTCCAGCGTCGGCGAGATGACCACTATACACGATTACTAGAGCGACTCGAAACACTGTGAGGCGATTAGACTGTCCACCTTAAATATTCGCAAGACACTTCCCTCTGTTTCCAAAAAATTGGTATATAAATGTTACGTTGTTTTCCAGTCTTAACTGCTGGTTCGTTTTTCTTATAATGTTTACGTTTTCCTTAATTTTCATTATTTTTGTTGCAATTTTTATCTTAGATTTGCTGGCTTACTTCCTTGCACTCATCATTAGTTACATCATCTATTGCTTAATTCATGTTCTACCTTAAGTTGCTTTTATTTATTGCTGTGAGAGTTTTTAAATTTGTTTATTACATTTAGAGTACATTAAACTTTATTACCTAATCGTGTCCGGATCAAACAGGGGTACCACAATATGATGAGCATTTATTTCTACAAATTCGCTAGGTTTTATTGGATGTTTGCGTTATTAGACAGTTTTGCATATTAATTGGCGTATGTCAACAACCTTTCGTTCACAGTAAATTCGGAAGAGGGGAATATTTCATCTTGTTAGAGCGGAGAGGGGAATTTTGTAGAGTGAAAATTTCAATCAAAACGCTCTCGCTTTGGATAGAAATTGTTATCTTGCTATATGGAATTCCGATGCTTTATGAATTAAATTTTTTCTTTAAACTTGAAAGAAAGATTTCTCATCTTTTAATTGTGGTTCATAATCCATCATCTCTACTACTCGTGTTTGTTCTGTCATTTGTAACCGCGAATCTTATCGAAAGACGAAACCATACTGTGAAATTTATCGCGGTTAGTTAAAAATGACAACAGAAAACTTGAAAACTTTTCTGTAAGGAATATATACCAGAAGACGTCAGGAGTAAGATGTGTACAAGAAATCTTTTAATGTTGTTCTCAAATACCTGACGAGAGGAAAGAAACCATTTGGAAGGCGTACTCTCGCAGTTGGACGGCTGGCTGAGGGGTTAAGGCATAAGATAGTTGGTTGGAAGGTACCGGGCTAAACTTCTCGGAGATTAAGTTAATTTTGCTCACTTTTCTTTCTTACTAATTATGAATAAACGCCCCCTTTTGCATCTTTTTACAATTTCAAAATTTACGGTGTCTTTTCATGTTCAAAAGATTAACATGTTGTCTGAATAGATGGAAATTCATTTAAACAAGCTTACGCCTACGTTCCCCTCGAAAAGAATTACCATAGATCCCATCTATTTCGAGCGGAAATTTTCATCTTTTCTCCGATGAAAATCCGTTCTAAAAGAGTTGTTCTTCTTTCTGCTCTTAAAAAATGAAATATTCCACTCAAATCGAGTGGAATTCCGCTCTTTGAATTTAGTGTGTGTTTACTTTTTTTTTAGATGTACTTTTCACCTCTAGTTTGCAGATACGTATACATGATTCACTACTTATCTATTTCAAGATAGTCAGTAACCTTGGTAAAACACACATACTTTCTCCTGGATTATGATGGCAATAGAAAATTGTCAAGCAGACGTTACAATCCATGAAACGCTAGATCTTTTATTCATGTTAGATATATACTTACTCTACTTGCTTTGTACTTTTTGTTATGCGTAACAAGTTGTATTAATATTGTTTCAACGAAGAAATATTTACTAGAAGAAAATTATCCAATAACAAACGTCACCAGAATACAAAATGACAATGCTCAAGAGTGTTTACAAAGGATCCAAACCTTGTTAGTAGATTAATCACAAATGGTACAACCATTGGACACATCAGATATAGAGTAGAAGAATCTAAAACTTCAGGTAAACCGTTACCATAGAAAACATGCTTACAATATCGCATTCGTAAACCATGTAATAAAACTCAAACATGCTTCAAATGTGGGTGAAAATTCTCACCCAAGTATCACGTGCCAAGTACAAATAAATAAACATTTCTGTGCGATGTGTAAAAAGGAAGAACACAGAACTGGCTCTTCCGCTTGTCCACAAAGACCCAAGCAAGGCAGCCTTATTTCTCCAGAGAAAGTCTTTTGATCAGCTGACAACAAACCACCTATAAATTTTGCAGATCTTTTTAATTCCAAATACATCGAACCCTGATGACAAGGAGGAAACAATTCAGAGCACTACTCATTCTTCTTCAATAGAAAAAAAAAACATTAATTGAAACAATAAATTAACAAACAGACATTATTCTAAAATGAGTGTCCACTGCATTGGCTATGGCACTCCCTCACAATACTTATCCTGAGCTAACTAATGCAATAAAGAGTCTCTGAAGAGTTACTGGAAAGTAGACTAAACATCTTGAAGTCTACTGACGGGCATATTTTCGTTGGGAATGAGTTCATTAATAAACAAGAAACTAACAACAATAAATTACAATCAAAGCAGGACGAAAACATAGTTGAAACTGATGATGAATCCTAACAAACAGAATTCAGTCACCACAGCTTCCATTAAATCCCTTAAATTGCTATACATTAATATGAATGGATTACGTAAAAAAATACAGGAAACTCTTCAACTTGCTAGAGATGAGGGAGTTCATGTCATTATAATAAATAAAACTAAATTAAAATCTTCAGTCTATTTACATGCTACTGGATACAAAGTATATCGTAACGATAGAAAAGATGCCCCAGGGGAACATCCATTCTTGTGGAGGACTCTATCAATTCTCAAGAAGTCAAATTGCCTGAAAGCATACAGGACATCAATTCTTCTCCGTTACTCATCTCTATAACAACCAATACAGGAACCTTATTCATTGCTACCCTGTACTCTCATCCAAGGAGAAACATTAAACTTTAGTTTCCCACTATTTAAGCACCTCGAAAAATTAAGAAACTTAATGATTATGCGCTGTTAAAGTCGACGTCATTGCCGCGCGGGATCGTAGCAACCAGATCGACTGGCTTTATACACACGGAGTAGCATACGAGTTTAATATGGACGACAAAGTGAAAACTGTTTTCTAAACACATTTATGACATTTAATAGTTATATTATACCTTATGGTATGACTACATGCTTTGCGTTTGACTGCAGATACTATGCGTAATGTCAAACTTGTAAATTCTTCAGATTTCCAAAGAAAAGAGGACGTTACTGTTATGCACGAAGATGTGCAGTCTATTTACAATCCATTTTGTTTTAGATTTGACAATTCTATTTTGCTTCAGAAACTCTCTCTTTGTTAACACTTAAAGTTTCTAGTAACAACATTAAATGACTTTGTGTATATTTATATGTTAATTGCATTCAAGGGGCATGGAACATTTTTTTCAGTCTCTTTAAGATCAACTGGACGGCATAGTAGCATTTATAAATTCTAGATGTATGTCTAATTAATGTTTCACTAAGACATTTTTAGTAATTGTTTATATTTTTACAACAGACTCTCAATCGATATTCACGCTAGTGGTAGGCGCTTTAACCATTAAGAACATGAATGATGTAATTTTTCGTTTCTCAGATTAAATATCGGAGATAAAGACTGTAATGGATAATTCTCATAATTCTAATGGGACTGCAAATATCATGCAAAAACTAAAGTGTTAAAATAAATTTACCTGCAAGGGGGGACGGGGTGCATAACTACTTTGTATGGAATCTAGAAAATAACTATGAGGACAGATTTCATGTATGGAAAAAAACTATACTGAATTCTGAGACTTGTGTAACAGTGTTAGTTACGATAAAGCTGTATGTTTGAATACATGTAAACACATTTGCAATGACTAATAATACTTCAAACTTCTTTGAAATTCGGTGTCGATAATTATGTTACCTAAAGAAAACTATGTGTGATTTGAAATTACTTTTCTATTCTCAAGTTAGGAAGACCTATCCCAGGCGTGGCCAACTTCTTCCTTTATGAGGGCCATTATATAATGATGACGGGTCCACACTTTTAGACAGAACTCGAATAACAGACTCGGCAGTTTTTCAAGGCAATAGATATATTTAATTGCTATATTTGTAAAATCATTTTACTATTGGAACAACAATATATTCGTAGAATACTTAATTGTGATTCCAGCGGTCTTGATAGTTATCTTGACTGAGTTTTTTCCAGGGGTTGTCTTCAGCCATACGAGACAATCACCATGATGGTACCTTCAACTTAGGCCCTGGCCAACTCTTTCCGGCATCCTTTTACCCTGAGTCTTAGATGCTTGAAGGTCATAAATATAATTAAATTCAAATGCCTGATTGTAATTATAAGCTTTTAAAGTAAATTTAATTACACAGTGTAGTTTTTATCTTATCGCGGGCCTCACAAATTACACGAGGACCGCGTGCAGCCCACGGCCATTCTGGTGGTCATGCCTGACCTATATTATGGCTTGTTTCAAAACACTAGAGGCAGTGTTCTAGAACATTGCTTGGAAGTAACAAAAGTGATCGGCTAATTTACTGAGTTTTAAACTAAAAAAAATAAAAACTTGTCGTCTATACATGAAATAATAATAAAAAAATATCCTTAGTCCTTGTACTCAGTGATTGTAATATAGGCGATTCATCTGCTGGTAATGTCAGAAAAGTGGATCTTAACTATAAATGTTCGCGTGTACCAAGGTAATTGCATGTGTTTGAACAGAGAGTTATTCAGAAGTTGGTTTTAGGAGGATCCACGGGTTTCGGGGAAGGGGGGCAAAGATGTGTCTGGGCATGAAATGTATATTAAATGTACAAATGTACATAATTATGCCTAAAATTATATTAATTCTGCCCAAAACTCTGAATTTTGAAGGGGGTCGGACCCCCCTAAATACGTCTTTGTATGTTTCATTCAGTTATTTCTTTGCATATTCGGACAGGGTGATTTATCATTTACTCCATTTAGTGACGATAATGCTCCGCTATACAGTGACTTTAACAATAATACTTTCATCTTTGCAAGAAATTTACAAACGCGTAATATAATAACGCCATTGCTATAATACAACAGGTAGGTTGTCAGATTAAATACGATATTTCTTCTAATATTTCATTAGATCCGTGGACTGAACTTTGAAGTAAGGAAATAATAACAAATATCAGTTGAGATGTGTCTAATTACAGAGCACAAGCCTACTTTTCAAACTTCTCTTAAAATCCTATAAAGATTAAATGGCAGGTTTCCTAGGCAACCGGTTGTTTAAAGCCAATATGGCGCCCCCCACAATTCTCAGTAACAGACGATTTTAACAGCGTATTGCTGATATAAATAACCAGCACAGAATGTTTGGAGATAGAGTCACCAATGAAAATGGTAAGGCCCTTTTCAATTACCTTCTTAACTCACACTTAATTAACCTGCATGTTGGACCAAGTCGTATTGTCAATGGAATTGAAACAGCTCCAGATAAAATAATTTTATCGCCACCTATGATGAGTAAACTATCAAAATTTTATGTAAACAAGAGTCTATCATCCGATCATAGTGGAATATATTTAACCTTTAATATCCAGATTGACAGAAAACATCTCACAGCTACCTACATAAATTCCAAAAAGGCAGGCTGGGAGAAATACGACAATAATTGTGAATTATATTAACCAACATTAGTTCTCTTTGGAATCACCTACTGATATTGAAAACTGAAATTAATCATAGTAAACCTACTAAAACAGGCTGCCAATGAATCGGTACCCATTAGCAAATTCATACCA
>JAGDQP010010981.1:10789-23215 GCA_022664845.1 Lepisma saccharinum
CCAGAGTAAGTAAATTTCAAGAATTTGTGTAAAATATTTCTGAGGCTTATAGACTGAATCTCCCATCTTTGTGGAAGATGATTAATAGAAGAAGAAACAGGAAAACTCAACGCAAATCTTTTCCTCACAAAATAGATAATATAGAAACCACTTCCAAGGATGTTTTGCTCGATATTTTTTATCACAAGTATACTGATAAGTATAGTGAACATGCTTTCAATACCATTGATGATACTCAAGCAGAAGTAATTCAAACAACTAAATTATCAAACAACAACTGGCAAATTATTTCACACAATGAGTCCTCACTATATTAGACAGTGAAGACGAACATCCAGGAAATATTGACATTGTACTACAAGATATTACAGCTGACAAAATCCTTAATATTCTCAAGAAAAAGAAAAACACTTCTCCTGGACCTGATGATATACCATACATATTGTTATTAAAATCTCCCAAGTCTTTCCTCAATATTCTGGCAAGACTCTATAACTCAACGTCCATTGGAAGAAAGCATTGACCATACTAATTCCTAAACCTAACAAAAGCAGTTCAAACTCGGATAACTACCGTCCTATAACACTCACAAATACAATCTCTAAAATCTGTGAAACTATTTTGGCACACATACTATCCAATTATTTGGAAGAAACGGGCCAACTCTCTCCATTTCAGGCCGGATTTAGAAGCAAAGTTTCCACCATAGATGAATTACTTCGAATAACTACATACAATGTGCACTAAATAGAAAATATCATGCTTGGGCTATATTTATGGAATTGACAAGTGCCTTCGATACGGCCTGGCATGATGGTCTGATTTTCAAACTTCATAAACTTCAACTTCCTACTACATATATTAGATGGATAACCAAGTTTCTAAACGACAGAACTACTCAAATTAAAATAAACAACGATCTTAGTCAGGATATACATATCAAGAGAGGTGTACCTCAGGGCGCCGCTACGAGTCCCATCCTTTGTCTAATTTATGTCAATGATACACCGATTCCAACAGAAAATTATACAAAACTAGGTCTATTTGCGGACGATACTGAGTTTTGGTCCACTGCTAAATGCACTGAAGATGTAATTCAAAAACTGAAATCTATCACTGAAAAATTTGTACAATGGTGTATTACCTGGCTTTTATCATTAAATAAGAATAAAACACAACTTATACTCTTCTACTCTACAGGGCGTAATACCATTCATGACAAAAATAAATATTTGACAATGTATAATACAAAGATCAAACCTTCTACATTTGCTAAATACTTGGGAGTTCTTTTAGACCAGAGGATGACATTCCGAAAACACATTCTAAACACACGTAAAAAAGGAATGCAGGCGCATTCCACCTTAAGAGCAATTTACTATAATGACAATTTCTCTGCTGAGATAAAAATGCATCTTTACAAATCAATAATTAGAGCTATTATTACGTATGGACATCAAATTTTCAACTCTGCAACAAATATAGCCCCTCTACTAAAAGTTGAAAAATAAAACCTTCGATTTGCTTTCAAATTCTGGCAGGACAACATTGCAACTCTGTATAAGACAGCAGGTTTGAATCCACTTAACGAATTTCTAGAAGATCAAAGAAAGAAATACTTCACCAAAGCTTTAGAGAATAAATTACTAATCCAAAATATTGACATAAATCAGTTTGGAATACCAAGATACCATCCAGTCTCAGGATTTTTTACAATCTCAAGATAATTAACCTACAAATTACGAAAACAGAACTAAAAATCCAACAAATATGGAATGGAATTGAAAGGAGTGCCTCTCCACTGGTGCTGCACTGGCGGTTGGAATAAACAGCAATGAATTTTCCTCGATCAACCTTAACTCCAAACCTTAGCTCCAATACCAATTCACTCTCTTAACTAACTTTACTATGTACGTCATTGACAAAACAGACAAATACCAACAAGGGTTAGATAGGATTAGCAAAAACTTTATCCCTAGCCGGTTCAAATCACACAACCATTGTTATCTCACAAATTTAAATATTCTCAGGATGAAAGTGGGCTAAGCCGGCCAGAAGTCCATCCTGGGGGCACTGCGGGCCTAGAGTAAATTTACTTTATTGAATTGAATTGCATCTTTCATAAACATTGAAGATTCAGCAGGATATCAGATACTATATGTATACATCTGATTAAAAGACATTACAACTTGTCGCTTCTGATAACTAATGTAACTCTGTCCCTTACAAAACAATTTTGATTGTATAGTTTTAAAGAAAAAGCTACTGAATGATAAAAAATATACAATCGTAGCATGCATCTGATAGCTCTGAGCTAGTGGTTTTGGGGCAATACTCTAGAATACTGCACTATTAACTCAAGTTAAAACTCCGGATCTATCCGTGGACCTATAAAATTAAACGTAGCCAAAGCGACAAAGCAAGAAGCTATCATTTATAATATCTATAACGTTGTTTTTTCTTCGTAATAGCTCGCTGAGAGTAGGGTTTCTAAGTACCATAGAGTCATTTTGGGGGAAAACGCACACTACCTTAAGGAAAATTCTAAAACGTCATAAAAAAAACTGTTGTGTGACCGTAGTCTCCACCTGGTTGCATAAAGGTAGATTATAGAAACAATCTCTTTCTTGTAAAAGAAAAAACATCTTGATGGTGTAAAAGTTTTGGATAAAACGTATGTAAAACAAATGAAAGGACTATAACAAGATAACATATATATGTAGATTTCTTAGAACACAAAATATAGTCCTTCTTATATTCTTTAAATAACCTTATCTCTGAATGACAAATTCAGGATCCAAATTCAAGATTCAGTGGCCAAATATATCTCCTGATATAAATTTTAAGCTCTTGAAGAGCACTTTGCAATTGAGTGGTGGGTCGAGGATGACTCTGGGAAGCGAGTCAAGCTATCAGAGGATAGCAGTCCGGCATCTTGGTTGCCGATTGAGGAGACAAGAAAACGAGCTAGTAGACGAGACAACGAGTGAAGAGATCAAGATTTAGTCCACTATTCTATGATTCTAAGTTTTATGATTCTTAATCCATTGAAGTTCTCAGAATATTATACTTGAAATACATTTGTCAGCAATGCTTAGAATATAGAGGATGAGAGATTACCATATTGATACATATAAAATTTGAAGTCATGAAAAACCATTACATTTTTTTGTATTGAGATAGTCACATACATTCTTTATCCCTACGGCTCCTGGCTGTGGTTTTGAAGGATTTCCCTGAGTTTGACTTGGCGAATGTAGAGATTGTACCTTAAGTAAGACTCTGGTTGCTACCTTTCCCATCCTTTAGCTAACCCATCCCGGCCTGAGCCAAACTTGTACACGAGAAAGGTAATAAATAAATTCAAATTCTTTCGTAGGTCTCAAAGTTGAAATGTTATTGATTTCATTTCTGTATTATCAAGGACAACACTACTCAAATTAGAAATTATCTCACAGCAGAAGTAGTCCGACTTTGTTTCTCTTTTCTCATAGGCCCTAACATTCGTTACTTTAACTGTTGAAGATGCATTCAATAGGATATGTAGGATGACCAACTTTTTATAAATCCAACCCGACACACACCGTATTCAAAGAAAAAAAAAACTTTGAGAGATAGAGAGAGTAGAGAATATTTTCCTGTAGAGAATATTTTAAAAAACGAAGCAAAAACTAACAAAATATGAGACTTACTAAACCAAAATTTCAAATAAGGCAAAAAATACGATTTTCTTTTCTGCATAAATATCGACTCTTAAATTTCTTCCTTCAAAACGTATTTGTTTACTTATTTCTTTACAACTTTTGTTTTATTTATATTCTTACTTCGTAACAAAGGTTCTATGCATTAGCATTTGATACTTAAAATATCACTTTGTCTACGATAATTTTTTGTATAGTAATGGTAAATATACATGTGTCCTTTAAAGTTATATAAAAAGTAACATGAACTGTGTGTGAATTTTACATATAAATAGCTTTTTTTATTTTCCTTATACTGTTAATAAAAATCAAATTTTGTAAAATTATTCTAGTGTCATTTGAAATAGCCTTGACTAAATTTCTTTTGTATCGCAAGTTAAATCTTTTTAATCTATGTTCCAAAATAACTTATCCCCCATCCCCGAAACGGCAGACTAAATAATTAAACTGTGTCCTTCCTCATTCACACTAGTAGAATTAATTGTTACTCATGCAATGGCTTAATTCTATACCTGAGAGCTAGAACCGCGTAAGTTCAATTTTGGCTAAGACGTGATTAACGCAGTTTTGTACAGTATTCGGATAGTTTCACATAATGATTTGCTCGACTCATTGTAAATCTGTTAATCATGTAAATATGTAAGTCTATTATGACATTTGTCTATTTAGTTTCTATGTGAAAACAAGTAGATTTTCTTCTTTCTTCTCGTAAACAAGGATTTATCACTTACGCTGTTCCAGCTCTCACAGGTAAATGTAAATTTATAAACCCTAAATACTGTTCCAAAATAAAATATTAATTACATTTGACAACAAGAGTGTATGTGCAAAGAAATAAAGCAATGTGAATACATGAAAAAAAAAATTACAATTCGTTAAATTTATAACCAGCCATTTCTGACCGTAATTTAGTAGAATTTTCAAAAGACGAACAATTTTATAAGAAATATACGGTATACCTACGGTGACTACATGTCCCGATGTTTCCGGGACAGTCCCGAATTTTAGGGTTTTGTCCCGGTATCCATAAAAATATCCCTAAAAATATATTATAAGTTCGTTCCTATGGAAACAACTTAACTGAGAAGATTCGAAACAGGTGAACACTGTTTGAAAATACTTTAGCATCTTTGCCATTCGACGGTATGTTGAACGAACTGTGTGTACTTAATTCTTACCTCTCTGACAGTCTCTTCGGAGAGCGAGCTAATCTTAAACTAACTAATGAACTGAGATGACTAGCGGTTCTCAAGGATCAGCAAGAGACAACCATCCCAAACTTAAAGAAATTCGTGAAGCCGTTTCTTGGGATAAATGCTTCTGTAGAGAGCATTTTCAATATTTTCTGGGAACCACAGAAGCCATAATTGACAATCGAATGTGCGAGAGCTATGCTAATTATTCAAAGGAACAATCCCGAATTTTTTTTAGAGGTGTATCAAAAAAATAAAATGAACAAAGTACTAACAGATAGTTAAGTTGTCTTCAGAGAAGCGTGATTAGTTCAACTATCGATGTCAATAACTGCAGAAGTAATTTGTCCAAATTTCGAAAGCCGCTTATTTAAAAGTTATTTTTATTTACAAGCTATTTCACTATTTCTTTTAAATTAATATATTTTTGTACAAAAATCATTATAAAAATGTTTTGGCAGAAATTGTAGAAAAACTCTTGTTTATTTTATTTAAACCAAACACTGACAAAAATAAAATTGTTCTTTTGGTTAATAAATATGTGTGTAAGGTTAATTTGTCATAATTTAAAAGCCTTTTGGAAAAATAATTTTAAATAATAGTGATTATAGTCTTATGCCAATTATTCAGGACAAAACATGGCTTGTAAAACTCATGAGATATGATATTATTTTCAGTGATTAAGTTCCTACTGATTTTAAAGTTCTAATTTGGTGTTATTTTCAACATTATTTTGAAAGTCGAGGTAACATTTTATAAAACTCATATTTTAAGCTAACTTTAAAGCATGAATAAGAATTTTCCTCTTGGGTCGACTCTCAATAACCCACAAATATAAGTTATTTAGATTCCGGTAAGACTTGGCCTGAATTTTGACCGAGAAAAGATTGTCACCGTAGGTATACCTATCTTCCGGTAATACATGATAGTTGTGCATCTGCTACATATTATTAACAAAGTGTAAACACTGAACCACTTACAACTCTGTTTAATTTATTTCCTTGAATTTTTACTATAAATTCGTGACACACACCAAAATCTTATTTTTAATTTTTTATCTTACACATCCTAGGCTGTATGTCTTTTTTCAGTCATAATTACTTTCTGTTTTACAGATTTTGATCAAAACCGGTACATTAACCGGGTAAGGTCTGCTCGGACGCGGAACTTTGAGGGTCCAAACCGGGACAGTCCCGGGTAAACCGGAACGGTTGGTCACCCTAAGGATACGGATTAATAACTTCTACAACTACTTGAATAACGTTGTTATATTTGCCTGTTGTGACAGAGGAAAACCCCCTGGAGAAACCTCAGTCAGGATGGTCGGCCGCTGGGATCGAACCCATGACCTCCCGAATACCAAGCCAACGCTCTACCACTGAACTGCGGTGGCTCGGTTCGTGTATGTATGCGGTTGTGAGATCTTGTCCGAGGAACATAGTTTATTTTTTATTGGAATGGTTTAAGAACCACATTCAGTCGTTGCAGTCAAGAACTGAGTTTTTATTTTAAGAACGTAACTTCTGAAAGAGACAGTTTGAACCGAAAGACGTACGCAGCTTACTTAATTCTTACTTTATCAACGCAAAAAGAAAAGCTCGAGATATGTGCATTTTATAAGCTATACTTCTTTTTCCAGACAGATATGACTTAGGTTGCTAAGATTATCTGCCACCCATCATGTACGAAGCAGATCTAAAGCATTGCATGTGTTTAGTTGAAATAATTTGTACGTCTTGACAACCTGATCGGTATGCGAAGGTTTAACATTATATATAATACAAATATCCTGTCACGTCATGTGTTGTAATCATAATTGAATCATAAACAAAAATGTTAACAACATATTAATTGTGTGTTCATGTCC
Organism: Lepisma saccharinum; assembly: GCA_022664845.1. Taxonomy (NCBI): domain Eukaryota; kingdom Metazoa; phylum Arthropoda; class Insecta; order Zygentoma; family Lepismatidae; genus Lepisma; species Lepisma saccharinum. The sequence continues at coordinate 17,551 of JAGDQP010010981.1, forward strand.
GACATGTAATCAGTGGCGGATTTAGGGGGTGCTACAACCCAGGGCGGCAAATTTTGACAAAATTTCAGGGGCGGCAATTTTTTAAAAAATATGAAAAATTCGTGAAGTTTAAAAAAATATTAACAGTTTACGCGATGGGAATCCTGCAGAACATAGAGGCGGAGGCCGCGTGTGCCGCGCATGGAGAAAGCCGTACAGAGATGCCGCCCTATACATACAGTAGTTAGTATCCTTAGCTGTAAACGGGGTCGCCAAAGTGACTTTTTTTATTTCAGTACTAGTGGTTGTTGATTTTGGCACTGCAACTGAATATAACCAGCCATGATGTTTTCTTATTCCCTTTATAAGTTTTTACTTCCAAAATTTGTAATATTTTAGTACAGTTGTTGGGGATGCCGATATAATATTATGTTGGAGCTCAAACAGTGTACAATTTGCTTTCAGATTGTGTTAAAATAGTATACAAGAAAATGTCATTGAATTATATTTCAGTCAACTGGGAAAATTACCTTTGGTAATGTTGGCCAATTTCAAATCACTAAGAGTTACAACACTGATTTGAAACTCTTGTCTTCTTATGAAAAGCTCCGCAGAAATTAAACATATTTGTGAATTGTAGGACAAGTTAAATTTATGCTTATTCTTTAAGAAGAGTTCGAAAACTAAAAGTAAACTTTTCACTTTTACATATTTTAATATTCAAAAGGAGTGAAGATGTTTAGTTTACCAAGGAAGTGAAATGTTGCTAATACGTTTGTAATAAACATGGATCTACTGAGTTCCTTGAAGAGAATTCTACGAGGGTCTTCTTTTAAATTTAAAGAAAGTTTTGAGCAGCTAGTAAAATAACAATTCTGCCTCATTCCTAATCACATTACATGAAAAAAGTGACACGATTAAAGCGATACTAACAGTAAACCATGAGTGACGGTAGGAAGCGTTTAAGTGGTGCTGCAGCCTTAGACAAAGTAGACGTTAGAAAAGCAGCCTTAGACAAATTAGAAAAAGAACATGAAATAGTAAAGAAGACTGCAAAAATATTTAACTTTTTTTGAAAACCAGAAACTGGACATGGATCAGGATCACCTGGTAACAAAAGCCACTTGGAAAACAAAAAATCTGGACCAACAATAGGATTGTCCCAAAACGAATTAGACCCAGCTACAAAATCTCCTAAAGCAGTAGAATTTGTAACTAGCGGTGAAATTGGAACACCAACAATCGAAAAAAAAAAAAAGCGATGGTTTCAAGGACTCCAAAATTGAGTGTAAATCTAAATATGATGAACTGGTAGACAACGAAGATTTTTCTAATTTGATTTCTCAGAGGAGCTCAAATACTACAGAACAGTCCTAAAGATATGACAAAGATCTTGTGTCTGATCCTGCTTTGTGGCCTATCAATGATAACACTCGAGAGCAAGACAAAAAATGGGATAAACCAAGACTTTCAAAGTTAGATATTAGACATTCTTAAAGACTAATTTGTGGGGCAAGATCGTTTCTTAACTCAAACTCTGTTTAAAACCAGCTTAATCAATGGACAGGAAGTGAAACGATCTTACCTTATGTTCTCCGAAAGTTCTGGAAAACTTTTTTGTATACCATACTTTTTGGAGGAATTTAAAAGTTAGCAAAAGAAGGCTTCTTTAACTGGAAACACGGAAATGAGTGTTTGAAAAGCCACGAGAATTCATCAGACCATAAGTCATGCGTCTTAGTAATGAAGACAAGAATGACCATAGCAAGAAGAATTAATTCTCAACTTCTAACTCAAATTGAGGATGAAAGCAATTACTGGAGAAATATTTTAAAATGAGTAGCTACTGTTGTTAGATCCCTAGCTGCTGCTGGTCCACCTTTAAGAGGGTATAATGAGAGATTTGGGTCAATACACAATTGCAGAAACTTTATAATGTATATAGAGTTAATATCCGAATTTGACCCCTTCTTAGTAACCCACGTTTCTAAGTATGGGAATCCAGGTCAAGCTCACACCTCATATTTGTCCTCCACCACATACGAGGAATTCCTCACACTGATAGGCTGAAAGGTCACGGAAGAAATAATAGCTGAAATAAAAACAACAGAGTATTTTTTCTTTAGTGATCGACTCTACGCCAGATATTTCCCATATTGACCAACTGGCCGTAAAAATTATATGCTTTCCCGGGCTGGATTAAATATAGTCTACGCAACGCAATCTGACTCTTCGTAACTTGCGTTCACTTTGCGTTTTCCCTTACAGTTCCATTAAATACAGTAAATACAGACGATGGATATGTAATGCAGATCACCGCAATTAAATTGCAAAATTTGAGTTGCGTTGACGCAGTGCGATATTTCACCCGGCCCCCGAAAAGGGAATTCCAGTAGATTCCTCTGCTTTTTACCTAATGTCGGCCATAAAGCAGGTGAGCTCTTCAATGCTGTTACATATGTTCTCGATAAATATGGTATTGACATAAAAAATTGCAGGGGACAGTCACATGACAATGCCTCCAACATATCTGGACAATACACGGAAGTAAGCGCCAGAATACGAGAAACAACACCGACAGCAATGTATGTGCCCTGCAGTGCTCATTCGCTGAATTTAGTCGGTGGGCATTCAACTAGTAGTTGTAAAGAATGTCGTGCTTTTTCATTCTTCCTAAGAACCTTTATATTTTTTTTTCTCATGCTCTATCAGAAGGTGGGAAGTACCCATGAGATGTCCTGGCAAGAAAGACAATTTAAGCCTAAAAAAACTTGTCAACAAAGCTACACAAGGTCTACCATGACTGACATGGGCAGATTTAGGAGAGAGACCCGGAAGGGGAGGGGGATTACTTTAAAAGCTATCATTTAGAATGAAATATTTAAAGTCATTCTGAAATGACTGGGGGGCAATGCTGTCCATAAATCCGCCTATGATGACTGAGGAACGTTTGAGGGATGTAGCAGTTCTGAATATCGAATCCGATATAACCAAAAAGTTGGACTTTGATGGTGTAATAGATTCATTTTCAAACTCTTCTTGACGAAGGAAGTTCTTTTCATTGCCAAAGCTTACTTGTATTTGCCACCAGAACATTTGTAATTCGTTAGAATTCTTTTTTAACTATTTTTTTAAAAAATATAGTCCAATGAAGTGTTCGAAACATACCCTTTTGTGTACGAGTGTTTCGTATTTTCCTGTACTTAATGCTCAAAGCTCTAACAGAGAACGCTATTTTTAATATTAAATGCTTTATATATGTATGTATATGTTAGGGCTTGGAAGATTGAGTACAAGGGTGTCTTCAATGTACGGAGGTTTTCTAGGCAACCCATATGCATAAGTATTACCAAGAGAGATAGAGAGAGAGAGAGAAGGGAGGGGTATTGTTGTTGAGAGCAAGAAGATGTGAGTGGAAAGGAAGTGGGACCGGGGTGACTGATGAAGGGGCGGCAAGTTGCCGCTAGCCCTTAAGCGGCAGGAGTGTAAATCCGCCTCTGCATGTAATTATAATGCCATCTCTCTCTCTCTCTCTCTCCCATTGTTGTGTATTATACAAGTTCTTCTAAATCTGTAATTATATAAGGCAACCAGAAATGTTCTTGCCGTTTTTGATAGAAACAGAAATGTATACAAAAAATGTCACTAACCGTTCGTTCTCGAAGTAATCCCCATCCGCATCCAACACTTTTTGCCAACGTTCTTGTAGTTACGCAATGTGCTGGCAGTAAAACTGGGCGCCTGGACGCAAAGAACGTGAGTGTCTGCCCCACGTCTACCTCAATGACGAAAGATTTGCCACGGAAGAGGTTGTCCAGGGAGTGAAATGTGATAATCTGATGGCATAGGGTCCAGGAAGTACAGTGAATAGCACAGTGTCTCCCAGCCAAGTCGCTGTATATCTCTGGCGGCTAGTTCACCAGACACAGAACATGATCTTGCGTGGGTGTAGAGGTGGTCTTGATCGAATATTAGTGTGTTGCGGTACCGAGATAGCAGCGACAAACAGGCTGTCAGTGTCACTCGTTCTTACTGGAAGTGGTTGGCTTCCGACAGTGTGTGGGGTATATATACACTTGCTGAACTTGTACGCCTTTTCTATTCGGTAAAAGTGGCGTCTGGCTGTTTCATCATAAACCTGAAAGCCTTCGGCAAGATCACCACACGTTTGGCTGCTGTCCTGCCCTATGGCTGTCTTCAGGACCTCGTCATCCGCGCCTACTGCAAGGTTCATCACACAGGAACAGATCTCCCGGCCTGAATTGTTGGAACCAATGACTGGCTGTGTATTCCTTCACAGCATTATTTTGACGTATTCTGTGACTTGATTAGGTTACGGATGAGCCCACCTTAAAGGCATAAAGCAGAAAACCCCGAACCAGCTGCTTCGATACCTGTATTTTGTCTTGGTCACTGTCAATGTTCTCACTCCCACCCTGATCACTTTACCAGCACCTGAGGCACATATTTCCGCATTAGTGATAACGCTTTCCCATGCAACGTGAAAATGAGCAAGAATATTTTTTGTTTACGTAGTAGAATTGAATTTATGATGTTATTACGTACTCTTCATATCATATACCGGTACATAACAGAATGTTTGTTACATAGCAAGGAAATAGGTGGTCAACTAAAATCATTCGATTCCATAGCCGAGTAAAGTAAGGTATTGTTAAGTTATAGTAGGTTAGCTTAGGTGCTTATTCATGGAAATCAAATCAGTTGGTTGTATACGATTCATAGTTAATAGCTTGTACACAGCAATATAGTTCAATAACTATTATAAAACATGCATTTAAATTGATACAGCTTGTTCATACAGTAATTAGCACACGTTAAAATGAATCATTCGTATCTTTACTCCCATGGCCTGCAATCATTGTATTAATCCATCTGCTTAACTACGGATATACGCTAACTGAATTTCGTACGTCACAAACACTTCTGTTGTACGTAGCTTTCATTGTAAATGAGTAGAACCTGTAGATTTATACACAGTTAAATCATCAGTCAGGTATTCATACTAACAAGGATTCTGTTAGTGTTTCCAGTTTGGAGGGTGTAAAATCAAAATTTGGCGGATTTAGCAGTATTTAATAAAGTTTTGCAGGGTTTCTATTGAATTTTAACCGTAAAATAATTAAAGTTGGTGAGATGTTCGAGAATTTATGGGGTGACACATCATTAGGGCGGCTATCTGAATTCCTCCCTACTGCATGTAATTGTTATTTCTTCAACTAAGACAACTTGATGCCTTTGATGAGACCAATATTCTTCATCATCTTGTTATGTTAGACAATGAATAAGTTTAAAATATTCCTTTCCTTTCATTGCACAACTGCCATAGACCTACAAGAACTAGTGGAATACACGCAATCATTCTCATTCATAACAGAGTGGAGAAAGAATAGAAGTCTAAAATCGTTAGATAACCACAAAAATCAAAGTTAAATGAGAGGAACTACTAGTAAAACCAACAACAAATCTATGCAAGTGTCTTATCTTAAGTTAAGGAAGTAGGGAATAGTACCTACCTTACAGTTGTACCCTCTTCTCTTGAACAGCCATGCCACGACAAGCAAAGAAGTACGGTTTCATTTATGGATTTAAACCAGAACATTCAACATATTTAATACGTTAACTAACAACTGCCAGCGCATGCGCAGAACTGCTGGCTATAACCCCT
>JAGDQP010010981.1:32959-54193 GCA_022664845.1 Lepisma saccharinum
CTAGTTTTGAAACATCAGTCATACCAGGCTAATGCCGTGATGACGGGCCGCTGCATTTGAGCCCAGTACCTTCCGAATGTGAGGACAACGCTCTACCAACTGAGCTACTGGCTTTTCGGTCGCTGAGCCTAGTCTCTTGTTCACATTCAGTCGTTATGACATTTTTTTTCGCCTTCGTAACAAATACATATTTCTGTTTTGTAAGTTGTCGTTCTTATCTTTATATATATATATAAACATATCAAAGAAAAGACAACGAATTATGAGTAGGATTTGACATGGCGTTCATTAGTATTGAAGTATCAAATTGCTATCTTACTCCTTTAGCGCAAAGAAAAAAAAACACACAAGAGAGTATAGCCAGCTTACGGCGTAGATAGTGTTTTCGAAGTTTTCTACGCGGTAGATTTGGATACTGACGCTCTTAGACGTTTGAGATTCAGGAGAAGGTATTGTCAACAAGAAGATAAGGACCTCTCCGAAAACCACTCAGAACTTATATACTCTCAAGAGAAGTGGAAACATCGGAAAAGAAACTGTATCCGTCAGCCACAAAGAGAAGGTTTCTCAACGCAAAACTGTCAAGAAACAGCTCTTTAAAAGAAATTGAAAATCAAAAAAGGCTTTCTTTAATTTATCCAAATAAAGTGAATTTAGTAAGGATATACCTCAGAATACACTACCAAAGAAAGAAGATAGTTAAATTAAATTTTCATTTATGGGCTAGATAGGCAGCTGTGACCTAAGCCCATCAGAAATCTGAGGGTTGACGTCTCTCAAGGAGATGATTAGGTTAGGTCAGTTTGCTTCACATAAATTGTTCGTAAAATACACAGCTTAATCTCACCTTGTCGATCAAAATATTGGTGAACAGATAACTGGAAAGATGCCCAATTTATTGTACTTAAAGTGTATTCGTATGTTGAAAGAAGGTGAATATAAAGATATGCTTTTGAGAAGTTTGTGAAGAATCAGACAAAAGAAAAAGTATTTCTTATCGTTCCACTGTCTGGGTTAATAATTGTGGCGTTAGTCTCTGAACGTTAAAATTTGACGAGGAACCTTCTTAATTTATTAAAAGAAAAGTACAGAAAGATTTTAATTTACCAAATTCTCTTTCTTTCTTTCTCTCTCTCTCTCTCTTTCTTTTATTTTCGTATTTTATAAAGTACTGCCATGCATAAACAAACACAGAAAGAGCTTTTGTCATTAATTAATAGCACTCAAACACAGGAATAATGGAACTGATTATTAACAAACTCACAACAGTAAGGTCGAAACAGGCAAGTTTTCACTGAATTGGATGTATTTTTTGGTTAAACAGATAACCAAAGGAAAGGATGAAGGCAAGGTCATGAAAATGTTGACGATCAAGCAGATGATAAAACCAGGTAAAAATTATTCTACACAGAGGAATACTGATTTATAGATTAGTAATCAGTGCTCTGCTATGTTGCTATGCGAATTTATTAGTACTTTTCTCACACGATTTTAGCTGAAAACGCAAAATTGGTACAACAATAAATTACCGTTAGGATAACTTATGAATTAGATGAAAATGGACTCTAAATGTTCTACTAAGGTTTACAATGTAGTTCGAAGAGTCAAAGACAATGTGAAGCGCACCAGGGGTGGTGAAGTTTAACTTCACCATATCATGTTTGCAACAAGCAAACCTCAATTTGTTGACTTTGCATTCGGAAGGTCGCGAACTCACGCCCAGCGACTGCCCATCCTGATTGAGATTTCTCTGGGTTTGCCTCGGTCACACCATGCAAATGATGGTATGGTACCTTGAACAAGGCCAGAAGTCGATTCCTTACCAAATCTTTCCGAATTTTCTTGTTATGTTAAGCATTTTTATCATACATTTTCAATACTTCATTTCGAGTAAAGATTTTTTTTTTAATATAAAAAGCTGTAGCATTTTTATACAGTATAGAATAAGGTAATTCAAACATACAATGAAAACATCGTATTCATCCCATTCTCTCTTTTAAAAGCATGTACAACGAGAACTTATTAAGACTTAGAGATGGAAACTCTGTTGATTCTTCAGTTGACTGTTAAATTTCAAGATACAAGGAGTATGTAAGATAGAGAAAGGAAAAAAGAGGAACACATGAAGGAGTTTTCTGAGACATCCCACGCCCAACCTTGTGGTAGTCACACTCACACAAACACACGTATGTAACAACAAAGTAATTCAAAAAAAAGGGGGGGAGGGGAAGCAACATGTAGACGCTTGCAACACCTGTTTTCGAAGTAGTTTGGGACGGCGTCTGCTCATCCCCTTCCCTATCTCGTCCCTAAATATTACTTTACTTAATTCAAACGAGGACAATTTCACGTTAGGTGTTCGTGTTGTGTGTGTGTGTGTGAACGTGGGCGTCACTTTTCTGAATGAATGAGTGAATGAACGAGAGATGATGATGTACAAACTCTCTTTCTCTCTCTCACCTCACACACACACACACACACACACAACAGAAAGAGAGAGTTACTTTCATAATTACGTCCGCACTTAATAATAACTTAAATCTCTGTTCCTATTTTACAACTGCATTGGTTAATGTGAAAGTCAGACAGAAATTAGTCACTCCAGAAAACACTGGACTTTACGGAATACATTAAGCTCTCACACTTGATTTTTTTTCCCTTCTTAAATAAAAGACTTCTCTTTCAACTCCAAAGAATCATATCGAAGACTATTAGTAGAACATCACGTTTCAGTCTTCGACCCTGAACAAAAATGACCACAAGAGAATGATGTCTACAAGGCCAGTGTTCTTCCATACAAGATAATGATTTTTTTTTAAGTATTCTTCATAAATATCTTTATACACTGCGTACGAAAGAAGCACAAAAAAATAAAAAACCTATAAATTCATGGTGTATACGAGGCGTTTTCAACCTGGTGTTTGCGAACACTATGGTGCTCTGGCCACGCGGTAAAAAGTGCTGAGGAGCACGAATGTAATCGCAGAAACTGTCACGTACTGAAATGGAGTACTAAAGTACGGAACTGTGGATAATTTATTTCTGACAATTTCACTATTCTTAGGTATCATAACGGTTCCAGACATGTATTTATATTAGCCAAATTCTCAACATACAATGGTATCGATATATCAAAGCTCATGTACGTCGTAAAAGATTATGTGCCCCATCTATGATGGGTATTTGTTGATTAAGTCGTGGCGATGATGCTACAAAATTGTGTAAAGTGTTCGAAGAAAGCAAAGCAAAATTTCAAATGGTTTTGCAAATAAAATTTCCACAATTGTTTGAAGGTGATATCAACAATAATATTACTTTCATAGGACACCTCTTTCAGTATCTATGCGAGCTTAATAAACAACTTCAGGTTGAACAAAACACAGTTTGTGAAATGAAAGGAATTTATATATTTTCATTTGAATTGATAGATCCTTCCTTCTCAGCGCTGAAATATTTGTTTGAAAGGAGACATTCGCAATATTTTGGGGAGCAGAAGCTACAGAACGTTTCCCTATACTACAGAGGTTTCTCTCAAATGTGTTGCTACGTTCAAGATTACATAGCAAAGGCGAAAAACGCTTCCTTAAAAACATAGAACGAACACGATTAACTGACTCACATCGTCAGGACTGTTTACCTATAGATACAAACAATTTATTTTGGATATCACTGAAAATCCAAATAACATTTAATGTCAAGGATCTCATTAACATCATGAGTTTTTTTTTAAAATTTATTTATCTCTCTATGAAAATATAAACATTTTCGATTCCATGGTGTTCGCACACTTAGTATTACATGTGGTCCGTGCTTACAATCTTTAAAAAGGTTGAGAACCCCTGGCATATACCAAGCAATCGTGTAAGTGTAAGTCTTGTATTTCGAAACCTAACGTATCTGCAAAACATCAGGGTATGGTGTACTATTGCTGATAGGAAGGTACGATTCTTATGTATCCGTCTGTGAGTCAGCCTGCGAGATACAACTGTAGACTCCAAGAACTTACTCTACAGATAAACGTAGGTAGATTTCATTAACGTTGGTCGTGATTAAATAATTTCTAGATAGCAAAGAAGATAAGAAAAAAGTAGAATAGGTAGCTTCAAGTATCTGAAAAATATTTAAGGTGAGGTATGAAATGTGAAAAGGAGATAAAAGACGAGAATATAGCAATAGTGAAAGATTCATTAGCCAAGAAGGCTGTGGAGAGATGAACAAAGAAACGAGGAAAAGATTAATTAAATACTTTTTATGGATTATCGTGCTATATGGAGTCGAAATGTGTATTCTACAAAAGAGTGAAGAAAAAATTTGGAGGTCTTTGGAATGCAGTCATACAGAAGAATGAGGGAAAAAAGATGGAAACAGAAGATGATTTGAAGTGCGGAAGAGAGTAGGTAACAAAAACGTAGTCAAGTTTTCTAAAAAAAAATAATTATACAACAATTGTAAACATGGGGTTAAAAGTTCAGTTGGTAGAGCGTTGTCTTCGCATTTGGATGGTCCTACATTCGATATCAGCGGTCAGCCATCCTCACTAATTCAGTGGTTCCACGGTGTTCCTCAGTCCTACCAGGAGGAAGTCCCACCTTCAAACTTAGGGCCTTGCTTACTCGTCCTCAATCCTTTCCCATACCCTACCCCAAAGTACGTATATAATAAACTGCAGGCCCGTATATAATGAACTGCATTTATGCACACATTAATTACGCATTATTTAGGAAATATTAGATATTGTATGATAATAAGTGGCACTATTTTGTGTAACAAATATGTGGTATATCCTCTTCACTCCAAAGCAGTTTCGATACAAAATATTCCTTTGATTTTTTTTTTAATGTATGGCATTAATACTGTTAATATTCTTTGTAGTCCATAGCTTTAAGAAATATATATTTTGATTATGGCAGTTCTACCAAGGAATCATATTATAATTTCAAGTATGAATGTAATTGGTATATTCCTCTCTCTTTCCGTTCCAAAATAGACTATTTTTACAATCTCTGATATTTCCGCACAAAAGTTCATGGCTCATATATCTGAACTTCAGTTGCAAGAATACATATTATTCTAGCAAGTAGCAACTGCATTAATGTGTAGAGTATTCAAATAATATCATCTACCAGCCCAACCCCTTGATGTTGTAGTGTGAGTATGTAAATACATCATTATAAGTGCATACTATATCATGTACTCATGCGAGTATAATCCAGACATTAAAATTGATACTATATATGAGAATTTGCTACAATTACAAACACATTTTTGTAGCTTCAACACTATTAATATTTAAATATTATATCGTGAGAGAAAGTTTTCCCCCCAAAATCTTCTTTTGACAACACCCACACATATTTTTCTACAATTCTCCATTTACATGCAACAATCATGCGTATTGAGTCAGACAGTTAAATGCATCTTTTGTCTAAATAATGAATGGATTGTATATGGTAGGTAGGGGTAACTGTCATTGTGGCGTCACAGCTAGCAATTGTAGTATTTTCCCCATGCGTCACGAAGTTATCACTCAAAAAAAGTCATAGCAATAGCTTCGTCTTCTTGTTATAGACATTCTCTTTCCTTTGCACCTCCTACGTAAATCTCCTGCAGCTATGAGGGACAATTTTTATCCCAAAGAGGGTAATTTAAATTGTAACGCAGTGCGGAAGTAAAATTGCATCTCTTCCCCGATCACCACCCCCACCCCCCAAAAAATAAAGAAAACAGGAAGAAACCGAAAACGTAAAACCACAAAGCCATTTTGTGACGTAACACACGCTTTTGCTTACGTCACAGCTCTGCCTGACGCGGTGCGATACCTCATCGATCCCGGAACAGTTGGAAATTCGTCTGACGTCACGCGCGGAGGTCACGTGACTGGGATAATCATAGGGAACCGACCCAGGATGACGTAGTTCTCTGTGTGCGTGCTACTGGTCCCTTGCTTTTTTTTTTTTTTAAAAAAAATCCATTTTTTTTGTTAACCTGTGGTTCGTATCTACTTATAAATGTGTTACGTTTGTGATGTCAGCAGGAAGCTATGGGAACTCAGGTCATTTGAGGTCATTCTGAGCAGGTCACGAGACTTTTCGTCTCAATGCTAAAGGAAGCAGGAGCTAACACGAGGTTCTTAAGGATATTTAAATTTGAAATACGCCCCTTGTAATCTGTTTCCGAGAAAGGTTTCTCCAAATTTAGCTTAGATTGCACACCTGATAACCTACTTTATGTTAAGTAATGTAATTATCTACTTCAGTTTGTAAGTAAACCACGTGTTTTTTAAATAGAGATAGTCTGTTTGATGAAATATAGCTTAAGCTTATGATTCCATATACTCTAATTCTCGTCAAGTAGCTGATGTAAATCGAAATAAAATTATATTTGCTTGTAGTTACACTAATTACCGAAGTTACTGTAACCAGATCAGAAATGGTTAATAGTGTTATACAATGTATGTGTTTTTATTAACACTTAGAAATCAAATGGAATACAATGATTGATACTTTCTTTACGGATTTCATGAAAGCATTTGATAAAATAATTCACTCAGTACTACTAACTTTTTTGTGGAATTTATTAATAGTCTTGAATTTAGTCATGTTTTAAATAGAAATCAATACCGCATGCATAAATATTTAAAGTCTCTTTTGTATAATTTCTTAGATTCCGCAACGGTCCTACTGCTATTTTCTTTTGATTTAGATAAATGATCTTAAACGATTAAATATTCTGAAGGTTTGATTTATACAGATGGTGTAAAATTGTATAAACAAATTAATAACAGAAGGCCGTGATAGTTACAAGATCAGCTAGACGATTCTGTTAGCGGTACTCACTTAAACAGCTAATTTTGGATCTAGCGAACTATAAGTTCGATTTTTATGCTTGAACTTGCATGTAAAAGCTCTTTGCCATACTAAAACACACACAAAAAAATGGGTCGGTAGGACCTCCCTGGGACCTCCTAGGGCGGTTGGAAAAAAATTCAGATTTCCACATTTCTGATGATAGCACTGACTACAGACCATATACGCGGCCGAAATTTGCGGAGTCGCAATCTACGCTTCAGTACCTTTCAAACGGTGTATCACACGTCAAAATCGGTGAAGACGTTCAAACATTATGACTTTTTTTTAAACCGAATCACAGAATTTTCACAGATGATCGAAAAGTAAGTCTGTCTTTTCGCTTTAGCCCCAAATGTTTGGTACCAGGGGTTTTGGGGGTCAATTGCGGGCTCCTTTGGGATAAAAACGATGCTTAGTTTTTCTAGAAGTTACCGTTTTCGAGATATAGAGCGTTGAAAACTTCTTGAATAAGTCATTTCGAGAAGGTCATATCTCTAAAACTTTCTTAAATCGGAACTTTACATAAACTGCAATATACTCATGTAAACAAATATTAATTCATAATATTTGTCATAAGATTTATGGCATTGGTGATTAATTGTAAAGTTTCATTAAAAAAATTGTTATCAAATGATGGTAGCCACTTGGGTAGTCCATTTTGGGATATGGAGAGGGAAAATCCAACATGGCTGCTGGAAAAAGCCATTTTTAGTATTCAAACATAAGACTATGAGAGTATTTTACTTGTAGAATATATTAATTTTTATCATTTGTCAGTTTAATAATGAACAAAAAGTTCTTTTTAACTTTCTGAAAAAAGTTCAAGCGTGTTGAACTGGCGTTTATTACAATGACTGACTCATTTGAAGTTTAGTATTAATTGGTTTCTTTACTAAATGTTATTTTGTCACCTTCACTACTGTAACCAAATGGTCTATACTTGCGATTACCATTGAGAAGGGAAAATTAAGTAGGCGGTTAGAGATCTTAATATTACATTGTCGTGTAATTATTAATCTTTTATAAATTATATTGGAAGTATGATATAGTAGATGACGCATACAAGAGACTTGGTTTTGCAAATATGCATACTAAACATTTTAATAATTGCAATACAGTTCGTATATTATGCAATACTCTATTGTTCGCATTGAGTTCTATTATGATGACTATTGATGTGTGGCAGAAAATTTTGCACTATGAATTTTTCCAGTAAATTTTCAGTTGATAAAAATTATTTTATTGAACAATAAATTCTTTATTCTTTCAGCTTTCTTTTATATAAGAAAAACAACTCCTTCCCCCCCCCCCCCCCCTTTCCCTTTCTGATTATGTTTATGCTGTGATATGTTTTCGTTTTCTTTTTATCCGTTGAAAGAAAATGTGATGATATGTCCTCCCCCCAACCAAAAAAAAGTGTACGATTAGTTTTTCTTTTTAAATGATAAAGTATTTATTCGATGCTAAATCAGCAAACAAATAAAGCAAAGTTCTTAAGCGATACGATTAGCCAAACGCTTATTTCTCAAGAGAATTGATCCCTAAAATAATGGATATCTAGTATTTGGAACACAGTAGTGATTATATAAAAGTGGCTAGAAAAGAATGTCTTATGGTGTTAATATTGCCTTAAAAAACCTGTCCAAATAGGCAACATTCTAAACGGCTTGAAAGCAATAGGATTCAAAAGGTAACTATGAAAGAAAACAAAAACGTAGAGCATTTCCTAAAAGATTTCGTGTAAAAATTGTTTAAAATTCAACAGTACATCCAACAAAATAAAAAATAAACACTCTTTTCATTAAATATTTCAAGCACACACCCTTTATAAACATTTTCTCTACGTTTCCAATATTCATGAATATATTTCAATTCTGCACAAGAATTGATATATTTCATATGTTAGTTTCAATATTGTAGAACTCTGTATGTAATTTTCTCCGAGTTATAAGTGAAGAAGTTGTTATAACAATTAGCTATGGTAGCTGCAAGTCTTATGAAATACCCAAATGTCTCCTCTATATCTTTCTCCATATTCATTCGTAATGTCTAAGATATGGAAAATATCTTCATTTTCGATTTTAAATTGTCAAGTCCTCCCCACCCCCACCCCAGTAAATGTATTTCCTGTAAACCGTTAGTTTCCCAAATATTTTAATTCAATTCTTCCTATACATTTAATGCATCTTCCAGAGTTTTCGTTCATTACTTTCTGAATAATCGACGCTGGACACGTATTGAGACACCCTTTGTGTAAAGGGAGGAACCAATAAGGGATACGTTCAATACATTACAATACAAATATGCTCCCTATGACTGTAGCTTGTGTATTAACATTTATTTGAAGGTAATGCCTCATCTTTAATATCTTCCTTATGTTTCTAATACGTCTTTTTATCTTCGGTGTAATATGCAATGATGCTTTGTGAATCTGTTGAGTTTACTGAAGGTATTAACCGTGGATTTGTGTACATGCAGGTCATATTTGAACTCACTGCCTTAGAAAATTCCTCTGGCTTCCTTTTCACTCTATTACTTTCCAGCTTCTTGACCCATCTTTCACATCATTGAAATCATTTTTTCACGAAAGCTATATTTCTAGGAGGCAAAGACGTAGACGTCAAAGGGAGCCAAATCAGAGCTGTGGGGAGGATGTGACATTACTACCCACTTCATTTTCGCAACAACCAGTTAAGTTTTTTTAGAGTTATATACCCTTCGCACGCTGTAAAACACCACCAACACCGTCAGCATCCATTAGAAATATATATGGGTGGTCACGTGAGGATCAGTGAGTTGCGATGAGTTTGCTTTTGCGAGTTTTCCATTATACATTGTTACCTTTCACTGTAGTCTCTCATTCATCTTCTGACATTGCTTATGTCGATTGGGGTATCTTCACACAACACCTGAAATCTTCTGTGAATCACATTCCTCTGTCTCCAAGAATTCGATGACTGCATTTTCGTCTAATCCATGTTGTGTTTCACTAATCTAAAAAAAAGCATATATTAGTATCATATCATAGTTCATTCATGTACAATTTCATATAAAATCGATTAAAATTAAGGTGTTTTGAGTTACCTCCATCTTCGAATTTGAAATATATAATTATTGACTTCAAAATCTAACTTGGAACTCAAGATGAAAATTATCACACAAATCGGATGATACTTTAAAATTAATTTCACGGTTGAACACACAAAACTCAATTAATAATCCTATTGTCCTCATTATTTATTAGTCAATTTACGTTTGTATAAGAAAATAGTTTTAAAGTACGTGCTAAAATATGTTGTCAGGGATGCATGGTGCGAATTATCAAACTAAAAGTTAGAGCGGATTCGGTCCTGGTCTAAAGTCCAGCCTAGTACTTGCGTTATCAGCACCACCAATGAATAAACAAGGTAACAGTAGATAATCCTAGGTCACAATATTTTTCCATATGAGACAGTTATTTATTCTAACATACGTAACAAAAGTCCAACATATTGTTATCGCTGTAGGGTCTAGCAACACTTTTATAAAGTTATTACAAGCATAATTTACCAAAGATCTTATAAAATATCCACAACTTCATGTAATTTATTTATATTTTACGGTCATTACGTCTTCAAACCAGCTAGTAAATACACAAATCAGCTGGTATTTCAGGATTACTATATTTAAATTGAGTTGCTTGCTATTACCACAAAAAGTGATCACTATGTTTTAAACATCTTATGAATGGCATGTGCTTTCCTAGTTCAAACGCTTTTTGCAATTTGTAACGAACAATCTATATATGGTAAGATAATAGCTATGGGTGGTGCTTACGGTAGACTTATTTAGATCTAAAATACCAAAAAACTTTTGGTTTTCATGTTTTAAATGTTGATTTTAATCTAGAAACAAACCAGGATTAATACAAAAATAGTTCTAATACTTTTCCGAGTGTTATTTGACCTATTGGTTTCAGCCACTGGTGTCTGTATACGTAGTAGATAAAAATCCGCTGTGGCAGCAACGTAATAATAATATTAATCTACAAGCATTGAATCCATCAAAGAAGAAAAGTTGTCTTTCCCTTTTAGAGAATCATTTTAAAGGAAAAAGAAAGAAAAGAAAAGATGGCCGTGGGTTGTAGCTAGCAAACAAGCACAACGGGTTAAAACAGCAAACCAAGCGAACACTTGTTCCGAATGTGTACCACCTCCCAGTCACACGACTTGTATTTTTTTCATTATTTCTTTTTATTCTAAACCTTTGATTTTGTAAGAGCAAGGAAGGAGGAGTCTTTGTAACGCATTGTCATGATTCATTTGTTTCATATACGTCATTTGACAGCTTAAATATCAACAACAGATCCCTTTTTGTTCATATTTTAGTCTTTTTTTATTTCTTATTGTACAAAGGTAATACACTTGATATATCTATATACACAAGACAGTGTGTACAGTATTATGTAGGATTAAATGTTTCGCAATCATATTTTTTAACAGTTGCAAGACTTTTTGGGTGTGGTACAGCAGTTTTTTTCTCTTTAATATATTTTTTTAAAATTATTTTTATGAACCGTTAAGAACGCATCACACGTTGCCCAATTCCATTATCTCTGTCTTTTTTTTCTACTTTAATTTTCATTCAACATTTTCAGGTTATCCAAACAACGCCCTGCTCCCAAAATATTAGAAAAACTGGTCATATGTTGTGTTGAAAAAATATATGTATTAATATTTCAACTTGAATGAATTTGTTTTAAAGAGTTTTTTTTTAACATTAAGTAAATAAATGGCTAATCATTTCATATATCTATTCAAACGTGATGATAAATGTTTAAAATATTAAAACTCACTAGTATGAGGAATGAAGACGATTGTATCTTAAGAAAAGCGTGGACAATGCATCGAATATCATCGACTTTATTTTATACATGTCGTGGCAACAATTCCCTGCTTCTACAAATCAAGAAGATATCACAATATAATATCAAAGTAAAATTGACGAATTCCGCCCAAAATTCGAATTCTGGCCGATCTCGCCCATGGTTTGATTCATTTGGGCACAGAAGTGTTCTTTGAAACGTGTGATTAAAACGTTTTACTGTCCTAAAGATTTATTCTGGGGAATAATTTACTGTTGAAAGAAAAGCATAATAGTGTTCAATATACGCTTCGTTTTCACAGCAAGTATTAAACGAAAATACGTTCAAACCAACGTTACTTGTTCCTTTAAGTGATTTGTGATGTTTGTTGTAACAAACTGATGTATTTATAACGCGACAAAACGTAAATGACTTTTCACATAACGAAATTTCTAAAAACCCACCACGGCCACCACCACCATCCCAAGGCTCGAACATCATGGACCTTGCCACCTCGCGCCAACTTCCAGTGTTCCTCTTACATGCTGTCGCCAAGGAACTTGGCTCATCCATCCTCCATTTCACCACATTTTAGGGCTGAAGAACTTGGCTGAACTTTTTACATCTCTGGTGTTTTTGCTCAGACTGCCTTTATTTTTAGTAGTCACCACTAGGTGCAAGCGTATTCTTACCTTTCCTAACCCACTTCGAGCACTGGTAGAAAGGGTGTCTAAAATGACTAAAAGTGTGGTACGTAATACTTGATCTGCACCGTAATAGTATTCATTTAATCAAATCATATTTACAACGTATACAAGAAAGTGTTTTATTGAATTTACTGACATAATTGTCTTTGAACCTTTGCCTCTGGAAAGATGCGTTCCACAGGCTTCAATGTTCAGCACCATGTTTTAATTTGTGTTTTGTAGATTTAATACTAGTTGTTTAAAACGCAAAATATCGCTTCGAAGTTGATGACACGCAGTTGCTCATTATTTCGTCACCAGAAAACATCAGTGAATTGAATTACATTTTATTTATGGCCTTTTGGCAATAGAAAACCTCATGAGAACAATAGTTCCTTTCAATGAGGATCTCCATAATACGTATGCACAATTGAGTTAACAAATGCTTACGCGTTGTAAATAATTGAAGATATTTGTGTTAATCCCGTGGTTTTACGCGGAAATCAACATTATATCAAGTCCAGACACTATTCCTGCCCTTGTTTAATGATAGTGACACTGTAGATTTGTCTTCAAACCAACAGGAACAGTTTCATTTTAAAGATACAAAACAGCTGCGTTCGTTTTCGTTTCAATCTTAATGAATTCCTTACATAATCTCTCTGTCTTAAATAATAATTATTTTATTTTTTTAACGTAAGGGCCTAAATAGACGGTATTATTAAGACCTCCACAAACTGTATGATTCATCAAATGTTGTTAGAATAATGAAATCGCGACGGCTAAAACGGGCAGGCCATGTAGTTCAGATGGAGGAAAAACGAAGATTATATTCCATCGTGGGATGAGAAGCCGGAGAGAAAGAGGCCACTGGGAAGACCGATACTTCTTTGGGAGGACAATATTAGGAAGGATGTTTGAAAGGTAGTTGTACGTGATCAAGGCTAACTTGATCTTGCCCAGGGAAGAATCGAATGACAACGTTTGTTAATGCGGTGATGAACATGGGAGTTGTGTAAGGCATAGATGATGAAATCATATGGTATAAACGGTATTCTCGTTCATACCAAAATAAATTACCGTTGTGGAAGTTAAACTGGTATGGCCTAATATTGAATGCTAACGTTAGAAGCATGTTTTTTAGTCGCAGAAAGATTAATTGGTAAATGGTTTACTTTGTAAACTTGTTGAAGCTTTGTGTAAAAATATAACTAACTTAATCTACTGTTTCAAAACATATGGAAGTGTGTGACTAGTGTATGCTAACTGAACACAAATAAAGAATTTCTTTGCCAGCCAGATTTTGACCGTGGGGAGTTCTTCAATTTCAGTAGTGTTACCAACATATGCCCCCATGGTGTTTCTGGATATCATTTATACTAGCGGCTCGTGTTACAGTTTATACAGATTGCACTTAAAATTTACCTTTGGTGTATTCCCTATGTCGAGCATTGAATATTTCTCCGGCGCGACCTGCACGAATAAATCATAATTGTACTGTTGTATCTATTTAGTACTGGTCTCTCAAAATGGAAACGTTCAGGTTAGCTTAGTTACATTATGCTATACTTTCTAAGCAAATAAGAACGTTGTCTCCAAAGTTACACTAAAAACCTTCCCACAAATAACGGTATGTGAGACATTACTCCTAATTACATTTCTGACCTGCGCCTTGAGGCTACATGCTTTACCGACTTATACTTTACTATAGCTATGGAAGAAAGAATGGAGTACAGAGTAGGTAGTGGCAAGCGATTATATTGAAGATTACATTCCACTATTCGCCTAGTGAGATAAACTTGTCAGGATGGCTGGTGTGAGCGAGACTTGAACCCATGCCGCCTTCCCACAGCTTGTTAGAAGTAAGTGACCATAATAACTTGGAAACGAAGCGTAATGTTTATGTTCATAGTATATCCTGATGGCGATGGATGCGTACAACAGGACATTCACTGCTGGACAACACTTCCACATTTGTCGCTGCTGGTTATGCAGTGACTGGAGATATATTCCACAGAATATGCAGTCCTTGGTCTTCAAGGTCTCCAGTCTTGCATCTGATATATGGTGTAATATGATTCAAAAGATGGTTTAATTATCAAATGGGGACTTGGCCATATTGAGTCGTTTTTTTGTGTGTTACTACGTACCGTAAACATACTCTTATGGGGGTTGTTCAAAGGATAGAAAGATATATTTTAGTTTTCAATTGATTGGATTTCCTGTTCATTAATCCTGAGGATAATAAATTTATATTTTGAAACTGAATGATGAAGTTTCGGAACATAATGGTTGTAGGACATTCAGGTTTATTACGATACTGGATTGATATGGAATACCTCTTGAAGAACCTATGTTTCTGTTAAGTTGGAAAAGGTTTTCGTTAATATATAATAAAAGCATTGGTTTTACTTTACATTGAAGCCAATGGACAGTATCTCAGAATGGTTGTGTTGGATACTCTGTCTTGTAATGAGCTGACAAAATGTGGGTAATCTTTGGTAATATGTGTACAAAGAGTTATTTGAAAATAAAGAGTTCCAAAATTTAAGATGGATTGCACATTCCTTAATCGTTAACTTTGTTTAGTTTTTCTGCGTTCCAGAATTCTCCAGAAACTTGTGACGTCATTCGATGCAATGAAGCACGTTTTGTGACGAATTCTAGGAAAAAGCCACTAATTGGGTCTGAGATTTCGTTTCATATTTTCGTCACGTTTGCCAGAAAGTTATAGAAGGAGGGATATTTTTCTGATTTAGAAGTGGGGGGGGGGGGGGAGTATTTGATCATGAGAAGAGAATTTTTTGTCATTCTCTCCGTTAAATACCGTTTAGGGTGCTTTAGCCTTATCTGTTGCAGAGAATATTTGATAAGATTTTCGAATTAATAAAATAAACTATATTTGAAAAGGTTTAAGCTCTAATGTAGTTGTTCCCACTTGTTTTCTTTTTACACAAAACGATTTTATTTGTCTGCCGTAGTCTAGTGGTTAACTTTATCAATCGACTCGAAAGACAGCGCAGGTTCAAGTTCTAATGATGCTTCTGACTTGAATTGATTTTCCCCCTTATTTCCCTCAGTTACACCTGGTTAATGCCGTCGGTGTACATTGTATTAAGGTTATGGCCCGTACATTCTTCTTTTCTTCTTGCACGGACAGCGTAAGAGGATACGTTATATTCTACAGCGCTCTAGAGCCTACACATTTTAGTTTAAAACAAATAGGCACAATTGCCCCCGAAAATATTTCTTGGTGGCCAGAAAGCGTAAAAAAAACGTAAGAGTTTTGATTTATTTAATTTTCCATTTATTTCCATTTCCATCTGTTAATTCCTTCACTTCCATATTCTATTTCGTTACTTAAAGGTATTTTATACTACTGGGAATGTACTTACAACTACGCCCATATTAAGTCAGAAAATTGACATTCTTTACTGATCATAACTTCCGGCTCAGTCCATCTGAAATCGCCCAAATTTGTTCCTTGAACTCTTTCAAAAAATTTTATTTTCTAATATTTATATCCTCTTAAATAAGGATAGTCCTTACGGGTATTCTTTTTTTCAATTCCCACCGATTAATTAATGGCGGCCATTTTTGTCTTGCGGCTCATGTCAAAATTGGTGTTTCCAGATGTTTACGAAATATACAATATCTGCGGGTTGGTCTATCATAAGACGATCAAACAAAAACATATCTTCCTTTAAAGTCTGCTCGATAATTTTAGTCCTTTACATGATAACCTAAAACGTAATTGAACTGGTCCAAATGGTATCCAAATGTGATTGTCAAAACAGAGTGCATTTTCACACAGAAGAAATTGAATTTTCAAAGTTGAGTTCTCGTACACTATTACACATCAGAATCTGTTGAATGTATACAGAATATGAAGGATGATATGTGGTTACTTAATCTTTTATGAATTTTTGAAAATCCAAAACCTCGTAGTTTTATGCATATCTCTAGTGGGACAAAATATAAAAATTTATTTTTTTCACTTAAAAGGAGGTCATATTTGAGTTTGAACTTACTACAAGTTTGTAAGTTACGGATGAATAATGCTCTTGAGTGCTTTGGAGACCCAGTATTTCTATAGGAGACCAGACAGAAATCTTGGATTTCCACACGTTATGTACGTTTGTAAGGAGAACTCACAGCCGAAATTTCAACTTTGATATTTGAGTTTGAACGGAGTTACAGATTTGCGAACTGGGGATTAATAATAATGCTCCTGCGTGGTATGGAAATTGGTTTACTAGAGCGCGCATAAGTATTTGCAAATCTGTAACTCCATTCAAACTCAAATATCATAAACCTTCCGGATCAGGTAATTATGGAAATGTCCCTAAGTGTACCTCGCCACTCGCTTGGAAAAAAAAAGGAAGAACTTCCAAAACTTGTGAGGATGGTCAGTGTGTGAATGATTTGACCTGATTGAGTACTGATACTCATTTACTAGATAAGTGGATCATAAATGCTTAATTGCTTTATTAAGAAAACAGCGATAAATCTCTGTAGAACATCTCACCTTTTAAAACTTACTATCTTGTAGCTGCGATTACTCTAAAAGTCACCGAACTACCTGTCAAACTATTGATCTGGCACATAATAAGTTTTGTTTCTCAAACGACCTTAATCAAACTTTACTTAATACAAACTCATGACTCATTTAATAAAACAGTGAAGACTGCTTTTTCTTTGCTTTTGCACAATTAATCTTGTTCCTTTTATCATATAAATTGTACAATATTTGTAGCTGTCTCAACGTACAATTATCTCCTTATATGGAAACGAAATATAGCAGAATCTTCCATAGCTTGCCTGATCTACTTTTTCAGTCTAAAAAAAGACAGTATTTCATATGTTTATTTGTTTTATGGAAATTTGTCATAGTTTCCAAACGTGTTTATTTTTATAAACATAAAATATAAATTAAAATTTTATATTGAGGTTGTAAAAGCTTGTACTTATTTTGTACAGCCACATTTACAGAGAGTGGGGAAAATTTTGTCTCATAGGAAAATCCGGAAGATTCATCTGCCATACTGTACAACTTATCAAATTTTGAATATGTACATATGGACCATTTTCTATGAATCTAGTTAGCGTACGTCATTAAATTTTTTATTGAAACTTTACGTCTATAGCCTTTAGAGCTCCATGTCTTTATTTTACCTGTAGTAAAACAAACGGGAATATAGCAGGTTTGGCCTTCATTGACATTACCAACATAATGGTGCAACAGACTTGTGGAGTACAATCTTTTCCGTGGAGCAAAGAATCAAGATTTGAGAAGAGAAACTGGTCCAATGATCTGAAAGTGTTGTGTCGTATGAGGTGCGAACGTAAATAACGGATTTATAAAATCGGATTGGAAATTTTCGAAATTTGACTCGAAAGATAACAGGAAAATAAATTAGGTATAATAAATACTAAATCAATAAAAATCAGTACGGGTAGTAAGATACAAAAATAGTAGGATTTTCTACAGACAAGACAATATAGAAAGGGGAAAATAACTCGTTGAGACATTGTTTAGAAATAAATTTTATATTGAAATATCGAATGTAGAGTATGCGGAAAGCATCAACTGGAAGAATGGAGAAAATTATTCTTGCTATGTGAGCCCTGCTGAACGTTAATTATGAAAATAAATTCTGACCGAACAGCCCAATGTGAAGCCTAGTGGTAGAGATCGCACACTACGGACAGAAAGTAAGGGGTGAGTTTCAGCTACGGTGCCACAAGATAGTTAGTTGAAACTGAACTGTATCTTGTTTACCGAGGCCACACCAAACGAATGTCGAAATGCTATTGTAAACTAAGGATAAGTCTTACCTTTCCCCTTCCTTATCCTTCTTTTTTCTTAAACTAAGGCTAAATCCACTACTTCTTCCCTTCCTTCTTCCAGACTCTACGGACGAGGATTTTGCAGAACAATAAGAATGAAATCAGTCCTGGACTGAGAAGGAATTTCTTGAACTGTATAAGGTTCTCGTCCAGTTCTCACATTTTCCCAAACTTGAACGATTTATACAATGCTTTTATTACTGTCGTAATAACTAGTTGTTTACCAGAACGTGCAGTCATTCTGTCAGACCTGTGGGGCGTGTAATCCTCCAAATTCTCGAGAGCCCCTCAGTAGAATCATCCTACAATACTTCGGATTTTAGGGGGGGAAGTGGGGGTAGAGGACCACCTTAGGATTTTTATACACCGTGCTCTAATTTTCGCCCTCTGCCATTGTCCAGAGTTTGTACAACATGTGACAGGAGGATGTTGTAGTAGTACATGAGATGTATATTTTTATTGATCGAGTACCTTAAATTATTATAATAATCATGATTTATTATGTTTAATGGTAATAATATGTTAAATGAACAATGTCGAGCATGGTACCGACTTTTTCGTCCAAGCAGTGTACATTCTATGCAATGAGCGATGATAATAATATGTTAAACAATGATCAATACGGTACCAACTTTTTGAGTATTTGCTGTATATATTAGCTTCAGTGCTACTATCGTCCAGTAGCTATATTGTCAACGGTTGCTAAATAAGTTGAAAGTGTCATTTATGATCAGATCATGCAGCATGTTAAGCCGGTAATATGAATATATCAACATGGCTTTTTACAGAAGAGATCTACTGTAACTAACCTGGTTATAATTTCAGATTTCATAGCTTATTCCTTGAACAATAATGAACAAGTAGATGTTGTATATACGGATTTAAAGAAAGCATTCGATACTGAAGGCCATAATATACTTATTCAAAAGCTTTCCACATTCAGTTTTAGTCCTTCTGTGGTCCAATTATTCAAATCTTATTTAAATAACCGCAGACAATCCGTTCTTTATAAAGAATATAAAACCAACTGTTTTTATATCGGTTTCGGTGTTCCTCAGGGATCTAATCTTGATCACCTTCTGTTTATATTATTAATTGATGATTCACCTCTCTATATTCAAAATTCTCATAAGCTGTTGTTTGGAGACGATTTGAAAATATTCGTTAATGTTAAGTCCTTGGATGACTGTCTACTGCTTCAACAAAATTTATCCAGTATACTGAAATGGTGTTCTAAGAATAGACTTGAAATAAATATTGGTAAGTGCAAAGCCGGCGGGAAAAAAAACTACGAGTTCTCTTACTCGATTAATGGAATAAGTTTTTTAAAAAAATGATCCAATTAAAGATTTAAGTGTACATTCGATAATAAAATAACCTTTTCGCCCCATGTGATAAATATAACCAATGATGCATTTGGAAACCTAGGATTTCTTGTTAGAGCCACCAAAGAATTTCCAAATGATAGCACTTTAAAAACTCTTTACTATTCCTATGTTAGGTCCAAACTAGAATATGTCTCACTTATATGGAATACCTCTGTGAAAGCAAGTTGTCAGATGATAGAACATGTACAAAGCAAATTTTTACGTTTTCTCACATACAACTAGATTTTTTTAACCCGACATACGAATCTTACGACAATTTAATTGATGACTTTACATTTCAGAAACTTGAACAAAGACGGACATTAAATTACTTACTTTTCTTGTACAGACTTTTGCACAATAAAATCGACTGTACCGAATTAATTGCAAAAATAATTATTAAGGTTCCGTCCCTGAAAACACGCATGGAAAATAGTGGCCCATTCTATTGCAGAAAAGCTCGTACAAATGTATTAAAAGTGTCACCTACGTGGAGAACTAGTGCTACATATAATGTAATAGATAAGAATTGTACAAACTTTGACATATTTGGAACACTTGGAACATATTTGGGAACTCGAAAGAAATTTACAAAAAGTTAAAACAGAATATATTGTAAAAAAAACTGTTTAGCAAAGAATAGAAACAAAAAGGGTTTAGTTGTTTTATTATTTCTGTCTCTAAATGTAACAATTATTGTAGACGCTATAAATAGGCTTTAAAGCCTGTTGTGTCGATGAAATAAATGAATATTTTTCATTATTTTTATGATTTAATCAAATAATTACCTGTATTTTAATATGATTATCGCAATCTTCAGGTAAGCGACCCTACTTTTATTATCAGCCTATAATGACCACTCATTGGAATTTATATTGGTGTGTTACCTTGCCATAGGATGAATTCGATAAGTATTGGAGGTAAAATATATTAAAAGATGTGTAAATAATCAATCACGGCGACCAACAACAAGACTCGAACCCGTGTGCCTCTCAAGTACTACTCTGAAGTCAAGACGTTACGGTCACTTTGATTATGCTGGCTCTGTATATGTTGTTTGGAGACAAGCTAAATGGACGCAACATATGGTAGAGAAAAGTTCCCTCACTTCCTACTTCTGAAGTTTTTTTAAAAAAAACAGACATCTGTTTTCTTCTCCCCGTCCCCTCCAATCAATAAATACCTGTAATTAATTAAAGAGTAGTAGAAGCTACGTTATTGAATGGAAGTGCTGCCCCCTGCCCCATTAACTTGATGTTTTAGACAGTTTCCACGGCCCTAGGTAACCTCAGCAGATGCTGCGCACGCATATATGCAGATTACGATTAAGAGCTCACCTTTTCTGACCTCCTGGGAAGTAAAAGTGTTGGAAGATGTTTGCCCTTCGCGCGAGGGAAGTTTGTCATCTCTGAATTGGGGGAAGAGTTTTGTCTCTGACAAGACGTTTCTAATTGCTGCTACGTAATAGACGACCATCTGTTGATGTTTTCGCATGTTATAGCTGTCTTCTTTAATCTTCGCAGTGTTTGTTCGTATATCAAGAATACGCTAAAACCTTGAGTTTCGAATAGGATTTTATAAGACGAAGTAAGAATGGTTTTGATTTGCATGTGAACTCTCGTTCAATATTCATACATGAG
>JAGDQP010010982.1:0-21263 GCA_022664845.1 Lepisma saccharinum
ATTTGATGGAATCTTTACTCTTCGACCAATACTATTAATAAGATATCTGTTGGACCCAAGTAACTATTTAGCGATCATATTAGTAGGGGGAGCAGGCTGCTGTCCAGTTCCTCGAATGCTGTCACGAGATGAGCTCAAGAATACATTGAGTGTCATGAGAAGTGAGAAGGATGTTTGAACATAATATTAATTGTACGTCGTAATAAATAAAAAGTAGATGTAATTACATGCAGTGCCTCACACAGTAGACAAATATTTTTAAAATAATGTTAAAGATGATTTCTATGTCCATTAACGACATATTTTAAAAATATTTTCTGAACCATATATGCCATATTTCCAAAATATATTTTTAAGACATTTTAAAATAATTGTTCTACTTTTAAAATTATTTTTTATGTGTTTTAGAAAAATAATTTTAATGATGTTTTGGAAATACAGTTCCATCGTGTATGAATATCCCTGCGTAACTCAGACAGCAAACAAATATTGAGTTGGTGTAATTGAAATGTCCTGTAAACATGTATTACTTGCCAGAGTATGCCATGTTGTTCATGAAGTGACTTTTGTATCTTATACGAAATACTTACTATCTTTTTCTATATATATATTTAGTATGTACTTTTTGTCTTTGCCTAGGTGGTAGGAAACACGACTTCGGGATGTTTCAGCTACACATTACAGAAGCCAATAGCGTTTGCGTATGTGCAGCCTTATCTTGCTCTTCCAGATACTACTGTCGAGGTATGTGTCAATATTTTGAGTTTGTTTTTTAAAAAATCTATTCAGTTTCTCTTTCTTGTTTATATTTAAATAAGATAATAAAATAAGGTAGAAAAACATGATTCTTCACAAACATAAAAGAAAAGCGGCAACGTTTCGCAGAATCGTGTTCACATAATAAGGGGAGGAGATGGACAGATAGGACTGGTGCTAGAGAGCCGCCATGTTGCCAACTGACGCTGGGAAATAGTGTCCAGGCTATAACGGTGGGGAAAGGAACTAAAGGGGCTGGGGAAAACATCAAGTGTAGAAGGAAATGCGGAGGTTACTAGGAATCAGCGAGTGGTTTTCTAAAGGGAATCCGGGATTAAATATCAGCGGGGATGGGAAAATATTAATAATTATCATGGAGATGAAGGGGGCGTGGGGGGGGGGGGGCGGAGAATAAAGAAAAATAAAATGGAAGTGTAAATAGAGACGGCAAGAATAGAAAATGGAAGGAGGAGGAACCGAAGAAGTAGAAAGAAGAACTGAGCTGCAAGGAGTTACATGCAGTTAAGGCCGCGTTCATGGTTGGTGAAGAGGATCAAGCCGTACGTCTGCTCCCATCTCTTCCTAACAGCGGCAGGTGAGTCAGGATTCAGAACTTTCAGGATGCTAAAGGTAGGATATCTACAAGGACGATATATTTTAAAACGAAAGTAAAAGATATATACTGATGTTCTGAGTTACCCACGAGATAAGGATGATACCAGATACCGATAATTCATCGACATTAAAAAAAAAATAGCAGGAAAGTTTAATATTTTATTTTGTATGAAAGATCACATTGTTTCTGACCAAGTAGAAAATTAGTTTATTGCAAGTCAGATATCAATATTCTTTTCATTCTGATTTTTATGAAGTTCAAAACTACAAAAACTCTGAGAAGCTACAAGGTAATGATTTCTGCGTAGTTAAGAAACGCGAGTGTCCGACGCATTCAAGAGCTACATGCGTTAATTTTTTTGTTTTGTCAGCCAAGAAACTACGCATAATTCGAGCTCATCGTTCATAAAATTTGTTTTCCCTCGCAAATACCATTTTGAAGATTCCATGACGTTGTAAGAACCTCGTCAATCACAATGCGGATTGATATTATTTTTTTTTTTTTGGCTTTTGAAGCGAGATATGGTATCGTTTATTACACGTCCACCTCGCACTCAATCTTGCTCATGATTTGATACCCTCCATAAAATAAATTATGATACACGTTTAATTAATTCTCCCTTCTGTAAGCTTGCAATTTTAAGTGAAAACCTATTTAAAAACTAATTTTAAAAAATCATTTTTTTTTAACTTTATGTTGTATACATTATGCATAAATGTGACTGTTACCCAACATATGTGACAAGAATACGAAAATATTAACTTTAAATCTTTGTTCAATGATACCTCGATTTGTGTACAGTAGAACTTCGATAACTCAAATGTATCTAATATGAATTTTCGATCTTTTAGTTCGAAATATTTTAATGTCAAGTTTTCTCTATCAACGCGCAAATTTGATTTCTCAGAAGTTTCACTATCTCAAAGTACAGATTTTGTTCTAGAAATCAGTCTTCAAAACAAATTATAGACATAAATCCTCTATATTAGCTACTTATGTTATAAAATGTTGAATGTGTATCAAATGTTGTTACATTTCTGACTTGGTATGCGAAGAATGCAGAATGTGATTTAAAGTCAAGGGGTGATGTGAGTGCAGGGATACAATATACAAATCTATCGACGAATCCTTGCACTCACATCACCCTTGATTTTACATCACATTCTGTATTCTACATATTCAAAGTAGAAGCACATTCGATACAGCGATAACAGAAGAAGTAAGTATCGAGAATATATCTCTAAAAACTAAGAGTTTAATAAACTAAACAGAAATGGGCAGAATTGTAGTTAGAGACTTAAAATTTCAAGCTGGTATTCGAAATTTAACAGAAAAATTGGTCTTAGGTATGTAGTAAGATCTGTAGTTAAATAAGAATACTCGCCTTGCAATTGGGACAACCAGAGTTCGATTCCAGGTGCTATCCTGACTGAGGTATCTTCTGGTTTTCCTTAGTCACACCAGGCAAATACCGTGATGGTACCTCCTATAAAGAATAAGGAAGTTTCCTTCCAAAAATCCCTCTATTTCTTGTTAAAGTGTTCCGTGTATAATGACCGAATTTGGGCTGCATCTGGAGATCATTAAATAAATAAACAAATAAAAATAATTAAACGTTATAGCACGTATTTAAAAAAAAACATGTTGAGTTCACTTACAAGCAACTTATCTAGTCTTTGTATAAAATAAATAATACATTATATTTGTAAGAAACAAAAAAATAAAAATTATTAAAACATTGCTTTTTTTCTCGTTAGGTGGAGCTACTGGGAAAATTGCGACGTGGAGAAGTACTATTGAAGCCCATCGTGCCTACTTACTCACAGCGAGCTAGAAAAATAAAATAATATATTTCTTTTTGAGTTTATATTGCAATGAACATTCTTTGTGCCAGCAATGGACTTCGTTTTCAACATTCTAAGAACAACAATGCAAGTGTAGCTGATATTATTTCAACAATAAGTTGTGATAAATAAAAGTGAAATGTATAAATACTTTTTGTATATATATTGTAAATATCATGATTGTAATGGAACTTTGGTACGGCTCTATGTCTACTTAAATAATCAAATAAAGGTATCACCTATATCCAGGCACGTACCCAGAACTTGGTTATAGTGGGGAGGGTTCCGAGGTCTGTCTGGGTGTGAAATTTACGTAAAATGCATATAATTTTGCAAAAAAAATCATACTAATTTCAAACACAGAAAAAAAAAAATGGGGAGGGTCCGGACCCCTCCCCCTCTGTATACGTCCTTGTCTGTATCAATGTCTACTTTGTTGAAGAAGCTAATCACAAAATTCAATTAAAATAGGTACTAATAGAGTAATGATGGAAATACAGTAGTTTGAGAAGTATATTTCTTTGTTTTAAAAAAAGTTTACAATGAGAGAGAATAAAAAGAATGCTTGGAACCTAATTCAATAGCAAGTTCATGAGGTAGTGACTTTGTTATAATGTATATATATATATATATATATAAATCATATCTATTTGCATTATTTTCCCAATAAATCGTTCCCTTTATAAAAAAAAAAGTCACTTTACAATTCCCCCATTTTCATACATTCATTACAGGAATCACAGTTCCTTATATAGGGTTGTAAATTTTTGAACAGGTATTTTGTAATATATTTAATTGGTGAAATTTGTTATTTTCTTGTTAATAATAATAATAATAAAACATGGATTTATTAATACATTTTGTAAATAAATATATATTATTTTAGTTTATTTACTTTTCTTGGTTCGTGTTGAACTTACTGTAAATTACTTTTTATTCAATAAATAGCTGATAAGTTTCGTAATAATGTTTTGTTATGACTTTATGCTTCCTATCAAATAAAGGATGTTAACCGCGGTCGCTCGCTATCTTCGAAGTTTAGTTCACAGGAATGTGGGAATTGTGCAAATCTCTTCCAGAAGTGTAATTTTAGGTTTCTTGATAGCGTAACTAACGAAAAAAAAGGCCCTTAAAATAACAATTCAGTTCGTCCGTGGCCAGAAAATAAATCTCAGGAATCACAAAGTGTAGAGAGGTGGCGTTGGAAAAGTTTTGGGTAGCCTAGCTCGCTGCCGCCGGAATCATCATTTAAAAAAAAAATGTTTTTAACCAATTCCATTCCGTTAGTCATATCTGCACCAAAATTCAACAAAATAGAAAATTACTATAGGCGTCTCCGCTCCCAAGCTTCCGTGCTGTTAGTGTTGCCAACCTATTTTAAAAATTGGATTTTTTTGTTTCAAATTTGTTCCATACCGTTGGACGTATCTTCACCAAACTTGTCATGAACATTATTCAACACAACAGATTTGGGTGTTCACTTCTCTAAGCACCCCAGCTGTCAGTGTTCCCAATCTATTTTTTATAAAAGTGAACGTTTGTGTGTCTGAGACGCTATCAAGGAACCGAAGCCTTCACGATGGTTTATAGAATCGCCTTGTTTCAACTTTGTTTTCACTACATTTTTGTTAATGACGAGTTGTATTTAATAAAATTGCATTACTTGGACAACAGTATTTATGTAGTAAACGCTTATATTTGTAAGAATCTGAAAATTTCTAAAGTAGACTTACTGTAGAATTATATTTAGGGAGTGACGGCGATTACATTGGTTAATGCGGAAGGCTACGTTCAACTTTGATATGGAGCTGCGCGCGCATCCTGAAATTTTGACCTTGTATAAGTGTAACAGATCATAAAAAATTGTACACTTTATTTCGTATGAGCCATTTTTAGTAACTTTGACTTTGGCCCATCACAATTAAATGAATGCAATGCTTATTCAGGGTTCCCACTCACCTGGAGGGAATTTCACTAAAAAATGTCTGAAAACCTGAAAAAGTCAGGGAATTTGATAGCTTATTGTTTCAAGTTCATTTAGCTACAGCAAGCATTTAATGTTAGATCGTTTTTGAAATTACTTGGAGGCTAATGTGCCAACCATGAAGCAATTTAAGAAAAGAATACAGTGAAATATTTTGATGTATCTTTATTTTCCCATGGAATTATATATATACAAAATGGGGTACCTGGAAATTTCTGAGTAGTGACCTGGAAAAGTGATGGAATTTGATCTTGGAAAGAGTAGGAACCCTGTTATTAAAATTTCACAAACATCCATGCCCCAGGTGGGACTTGAACCGGCAATCTTGGTGTAAGAGATCATGTAATACTACCCAAGTTTTGTTCACCTAGCATAACGCTTTCTCACTGCTGGGGCTTCATTTTCCGTCCGTGTAGATATATAAACTTTCTCAATGCGAACTCAACATCAGTTAAAGTCAAGCAACTTTTACCTCGACCTGTGTACCGATATTTTTTTGTGTGTGTGGGTTATGGATTTCGTTGACGTTATTTACGGATTGTAAATGAAGATTTCGCGCATTCCTAAGGAAAAGCTAACACAAAAAGTTTGCTTAGGTTCTCGTATGAGGCGTCTGAGTAGGTGAATGTAGTTAGTGCTCGAACTATATAACTTGCCTACGCAATCTTCTTCTTCAATTAACTGAGACTTGACGAAGGAATATGACGATGGATTATACTTGGCAGAAGAGTGACATTGATATTGCCTTTTGTTAACTATGTGTAATACATAAACAAGGAAATGAAGAGACAAGGGGTATTTTTGTAACCTTCAGGGAGCTGTACGAAGAAATAAAGAGATGAAGTTATGTATGTAAATTATATGCTAGTTCTCCATGTGTTTTTACTTACGTTTACACACTAGTTCCAACAGGGCACTGCTTTTTATTACCCATTCTTAAAAACTTAGTCGTAAGTTTTTTTGGTAGAATTACAATTTTATTTTAAGGCCTTTAGGCAACTCTGGCTTAGGCTGAATTACGGTTATCAGCTCTTACGTTTTTCCCGTTAAATTTACGTTTGTTTTGGGTTCCTTTAAGCCTTATTTTTTTTCTTTCCTGTACGATAGTTTCTTCCATTTAGGGAACCCAAAAGAAAGGTAAAAAAAACAACGTAAAGTCAGGTAATCCTAGGCCAAATGAATGAATTGGTGGAATGAAGTGGGAGAACCCCTAGAAACTTCACGCATACGGTATTTGTCCATTACAAAGCCCACATGGCACGACCTGGGCTTGAACCGAGGACTCCACGTACAAGATATAAGCGCTCTACGATTTAGCCACAATGTTTTTCTTTAACATCGTTTCCTTGAATTATTTAAGACTCGTTCGATATATATATATATATATATATATGAGAGAGAGAGAGAGAGAGAGAGTGAGTGTGTGTGTGTGTGTGTGTGAGTGAGTGATTCGGATTTTATTTCGACATGCACAAATGAAACCCAGCTTAGTAAAGTGCAACTTATCATTCAGACAGCAAATTTCTTTGAGTAGGGATCTTAATCTGTTTACAAATGACGTGGTTAGGAAAACAAAATTTTTTTGAATCTCTAAGAAATTGAGGTCACGGAAGAAATAAAAAAAGTCGCATGTTAGTATCGGGGAACGCATGTTTCTATTCAGCCCAAAAATTTCGAACATCGCGATTAATATCAAGGAAATTGAAAATATACAGAACGGTTATTCTGCCGGTAATACTTTACAGTTGCGAAAGTTTGAGTACGACCCTAGCAGATGAACATAAATTACGTGTGTTTGAAAATAAGGTTTTGAGAAAGATATACGGGCCGAAATGACTGGAGAATGGAGGAGACTGCATAATGAACTCCACGGACTGTACGATTCAGCAATGTTGTAAAAATAATGAAATCGCGACGACTAAGGTGGGCAGGCCATGTAGCTCGGATGGGGGAAAAGAAGATTATATTCTATCCTGGTTGGAAGGCCGGATGGTAGGGGGCCATTAGGGAGACCGAGACGTAATTGGGAGGACAATATTAGAAGAGATCTTCGAGAAGTAGCTTGCGAGTTCCATAAGCCATAAAGTGAGTTAGTTAATTCATTTCTCTATTAAATCATGTACACACCATTCTTCGCGGCCAATCTGCTTCTTAGTCCATTCCCAGGTAAAAACGACAAGTCATTATTCGTGGCTAGTTTTAAGGAGCAGTTGCAGGTAAGGTTGGAGAGGCTGTATTTCCAAATTTCTTTGGACTTTGCACATAAATCCAGATTGGAAAACTATGAACAAAAAATAGCAGAGGTTTTAAGTGGGGGGAGGGAAATGAAGTCATCAATTTAAACACAACGCAAATTGCATTTTTAAGTACGCTTTTGCGACATGGTGCGAAATAAAGACGACCTTTCCTCGTTAGTGTGAGTGAATTCTTATTATTAACGTCCTAAACGAGCTGATGAGCTTCTAAGGACGGGACCTACAGTTTTTTTTGGTAAAGTGCTGCTCCGAACCACTGCGTTCAATGGACCACGCGCACAGAAAGCGAGCGCTCTAACCTCTCGGCCACCCCTGTGGTGGTCTTCTCGTTACAGAGTTATATAACATGACTTTTCACTTAAAAACTCACATCGTATTCAATATTTCTTTAGTAATTAAAGTACACAAAATAAAGGAATGAATTTGATTTAATTAAGGAGGTGAATGGAAATATATTTTTAGTGCCTAAATGTCCAAGCTTTAATCATTACACAAATCACTGTAGGATAAGGGCATGAATAAAAATAAACAACATATCTATATCATAATAATATCTCTCATTTCTGTCCTTTTATACATGCCAATCAGTAGGAAAACAACTGACTGATACAGATCACATTGAACCATACAAAGATGTAACCTAAAACATTGAAAGAAAACCTTGGAAAACACTTTCTACGGATCATTTTAAAAGAAACATGCATACAATTCCAAAATCACACAAAATATACAGAAGATAACGTAAAAATATAATACAGTAAAGACAAAAAGTTCCACAAAATTCCTGCACAACAAAATTGTTAACCTCCGCAACATATATGACATTATACAGAGGCAGTCAGTTTACTTAAGAAATTCTATAAATCAAAATCACCAGACAAACGAATAGTAAACAAATGTTTCTCAGCATTCATCTTTTTCCCTTCACAACAGAGTTTTGAAATCTAACCTGGATTCCATTCCCACGTAGGGGTATACACAGACAGACCATGAAATCAATCTTGGCTTCCAAAATAATGTCTAGAAATCAATTTTCAGAAGAGGACATAAGAGGAAATACCAAATAATCAAACCCGAAATAAACACTACCGAAAACTGATTAATTTGAAGATGGAATTTTAAAGAAAACCTGTACTGAATATCCCCAAAATCATATTTATCCCACTTTACAAGTATAATATTTAGACATACCACTACCAAACTGAATTGATTTTTTTTTAAATACACGTGCGTAACTTCTATCTGAAAGTCAAGGTACTCTCGCCTGAACTTAATATTAAAAAAACGGCTCTTCGTGTAAAGCCCCTTTTTGAAAAAAACATTTTTCTAACGTATACGCATGTTTCATTAATTAATTTTCTTACAAGGAAGCTGTACTATTAATGAAATCAGAATAATGACGAAACTCGTTCCATTTTTATATTATATTATAGTAGCAATGGCTTCTCGGACTGATGAATGCCGGGAAGGTATCTATCTTCAAGCTAAACCCTGAACGATTTTCTCTTCCCTTCAGGCTTGAACCGAAGATGCCGAAAGGTCATAAATAAAATTATTCGATTCAACTTCAAACGAAATAATGAAACATAAACCACGACACACACTTGTTGTAGACAGAACATTCTATTTTATCAAGTTTAAAATTTGACCGCTGAAATTACACTTTTTTGGGGGTCAAAATTGAGTTATTTACACAACGAAGGTCTCTGATACATATTCAGTTTGAGCTTAATGTTAACAGATAGCAATAAAAAATCCTGAAGCAGGGTACGTCTTAACATTCACAAATGGACAAAGAAAAAAGGTCTCCCGCACCATCTACAACAATAATATGTAAAATTAACACACAGATGGTCTGAGTACTCTCTTGTGTTATTCTGTCGCTAATCTCTCGTCTTAATTTGTGTACGATTTCTCATCAATATTTAAATAATTATTTTGTAGCAAATCAATCCGCCAGTAACAATGAGCTTCGATGATAATGTACTCAAAACATGCAGAATTTACATAAAGAACTTCGTACATTGTTATGCTTTGTTTTTCAAATTACTTTCGGAAGAAATTAATGAAACTGCGAGAATTAGTATGCAGAAATCACTTGAAGTCAATGTGAAAACTATTTAAGAGGTGAAAAACAATAGAAAATCAAAGTGAAAAAAAAAAAACCTACAATGTGTTTCTAAATACACCATGCATTTCTAGCAAAGTAACATCTGAAGTGCAACTACCACACAAAAAATCGGTTAGTAGAAAAAAAGTGTGTCCTCTTCCCTTCGTAAAAAAAATACTAACATGATATAATTTGCTTCTATTATTTCAATTTCCATCACGAGTAACTGTTCAGAAAATTTACGACATGGAATGTTTCTATTATCATCCTTTGAATCTGTTGACAGATAATAAGGTTCCCTGAGTATTACAAATATAGGAAATGCTCTTCTTCCTCCATTCACAGTAAATAAATAATAAGGCAAAGAGGTTATATGACAACATACATAACTTTGTTTTTCTTCTTCTCCCATACATACAGACATAACACGATCAAGTTATTTTTCTTAACGGCGGGAGAACAGACTGATGAACGCTCTTAAGAAAAATATTTTTTTATATTCTTATACAAGATAACGAATAGACATATACACAAAAATAATTATACAAAATCTATTACCAATATCTGTTTACATTCGTTCATATATATATATAAATAAAGAAAATCGCGTCTTTAAACTAAAGGGACATCAGAAAAAAGAGGAAGTACTTGAATAAAATTAACAAGAAGAAAATTTTGCACATTCTTTAACGAATGGTGATGCTTCTTCGGTGTCTATTATTACAAATAATGAAAAAAAAACTGACGTCTGTATAGTCAGAGGTATAAAACAGATAAAAACTGCCACGAGTCTTTCAATAGATGCAATTCTACACGGCAAGGACCAGCTGATCCAAACGTGTATAGCTTTCCCTACAATTGTTGGTTGTGGTGCTTCTTCTTTTTCTCTCGTCCATAGTTTAATCAATGATATTATTAATTAAAAATAACAAAACAATAGCACAAACAATAAATTAATCATACATGCAAGATAATTTCTTTCTTATATTGTTTGTATTTAAAAAGAAAAAAAAATACCAATACATCTTTTTAATTCCTAAGACAAAACGTGTTTACACACATAGTAATATCAAATTATGATCATATCTCTATAACATGAAGTGGGAATTGGAAAGGTCATATGCTAATAACAGAAGCGGAGACACAGGGAAACTGCTAGAATATTGTTTTTTTTTTAAGTGTCTACACTAATATTACACCTTCTCTTTCCTAGAAATTATTATTACGCAAAGCTACACGATCCACATGCTTAATGGACATTATTTCCTGGCTCTAAGGTGTACAATATAATAGCACCGCATATTTTGATTCGACTTTGACACACTGCGACCTTACATCATTCTTTTCGTCAATCATTTTTTCATGAAACCGAGTCTTACAACTATGAAACGGTGGATACAAGAAAGGCATATAACCAGATACTTTTGGAAGCTTTACAATCATATGCAGACCATAAGGAAGAATTACATTTATGGTCTCAGGCATCTTTGGCTCAAGGTGCGATAGGGTAAGAACAAGAAGAAAGTCAGGCACGGTCTAGTTTGAAGGTAACCGTAACCATCTCAGCACTAGCCTGATACACGACTGAGGAAAAACATCAGTCAGGATGGCCGATGCTATCAGCTAGGTTAACCAGGACCATCCAAACATGTAGTCAACACACTACGGCCGGGTTATAGAAAAATATTTTTTTGTCTATTTTGTATCCTCAATACATTCTGCGTATTATTGTAAAGACGTTGGAATTAACTTTATGGAAACTATGTTTTCTTCCAGCCACCTCCTCAAATTGTGTGTAGAAATTGTGATGTTTTTGTTAATAGGAATAAAAGTAGCGACACTATCCGATACAGGATATTCTTGAGTATGAAACATCTATAGAACTGTAGCTCATAGGATAAAAAAAAGAAAGAAGAAAGTAGCGCGGAATCTTACAAAATATCATCTTGATATAGCTACGTAAATTAGAAATTAACTTCCTAAAAAAAAAGAAAAATAATAACTCTTACTATTTCGTAAAAGAAACATTTTTCTTTCTTTATGCATTAAGGGTATTAACCAGGAATTTTCCGCCTCTTTTTCGTTGTTCATCCACTTTTCAAACGCGAGTATAGGTTATGGTAAACCAAGTTTTGAAGCCCATATCTATTTTTTTAAATATCTCCATAAAATAGCATTCGTTGCCTCTGAATTGAATGACATGCTTTGTTTAAATTCATGGCTAGATCCAGACACTTTCTGGTAAGCTCTCTCAAGTTACCTTTTGACATCGTCACAATGAAATGGTACTAATGATTGACAGGTTAAAACAGCCTCTAGGCCGTTGAGCGTCTATTTTTCATAACCTATTTTTTTTATATCCATATTAGTAAAATCGACGAAAAGCGGATAAAGCGGGGAAACAAACTGGTGAACGCCCTTAAGGGAAAAAAAAAAAACCTTCCATATTCCTTTACAATATAACAAATATATGTACACAGAGAGAAAAAATATACACATCTATTACCAACGTATGTTTA
This sequence comes from Lepisma saccharinum, assembly GCA_022664845.1. NCBI lineage: Eukaryota > Metazoa > Arthropoda > Insecta > Zygentoma > Lepismatidae > Lepisma > Lepisma saccharinum. Next base: position 12,085 of record JAGDQP010010982.1, read on the forward strand.
TATTCGTTCACAGAATATATTAATTTGCTGATAGCCTTTGAAATTATATACATTTTTCTTGTCATTATACTTTTCACTTGTATTGTATAACAGTATTTCTTGTGAAATATTTGAAACTGGATTTTTATTCCCGAACTAGAAATACATTACGTATATAACTCTCACCTCACAAAATGTAAAAAAACTCGTATCGTTATTCAACTACTCTAATTCCGAGGAAACTGCATCGAATTCTTCACTCTTGGCCTTGAGACATCTAAGACTCAGGCCGAGAACATATTCCTAATAATTTTTGTACTGTTTCGTGGACATGCATTTTTCTGGCATTTTTTATAACACAAACAAAAGAAACATAGCTTACACTGTCATATAAAAACATATTATACGTTCACAGGCTTAATATTGAAGGAATTTTTATTCGTATTTCGTAGAGACATTTATAGAGGGAGCCTTATGCAATTTTATAAATTATGCAACTCAACTTGCCACAGTAGGGTATCTATTTGAAAAAAAAAAAAATGAAGTACGGATACAAATTGCTTTACTGTAGATTCATACTACAGGCGTAATATACAACTCTTATTTTAAAAATCGGCAACAACCACAGCATGTTTCGATTTTTGATAAATGAAGGACAATTACAATACAGTATTACAATGTTGTAAAGCTGGCAAGGTAGTAATTATACAATTCTATGAGATATGAAGAGGGAAGTTTTGCGAAGACTCTACTACAGAGAGAAGTATCTACGTCTTATTATAACGGGATCTTTACAGTGTGACGTCAGATATGTCATAAGACTGGCTTTAATTTTTGTGCCGAGTGGCTGTCCAGCTTTTTATGCGTAAGATTTGCACTCTATTGGCTCTTAGAAGAAAAGAGTTCATGTGTGAGAATAACGAAAACCTGCGTACCAAATTATTGCGAAAATAAATTATGAAAAATTACTTTTTATGGGGTGTGTGAGTAGGTCCACAGATTTTGTCCACCATTACGTTTCTATATAGTTTCAACTCTTTTCCAAAAGAAAATAAACTGCAAATTCCATCAAAAAATAAAAATAAAATAAAGCCAGTCTTATGACAGCTATCTGACGTCACACTGCAAACATGACGTTAGAATCAGATGCAGTTACTTCTTACCATTTCTCATTTTAACATTTCTTTCCTATCTTAGATATTCTTCATGTAATTACTACGCTCTTATAACTTGATAAAGCCTCGTGCCAGACGAGGAACGTTGTTGATATGAACATATTCCACAAAAAGAAACTGCCCACGTAAGTTAATGTTTTAAACTATCTTTTTAGCTTCTCGCACACAAAAAGTATACAGTTTCACAATACTTAACTTTTGGCTGAGATAATTGACAGCCCGCAATTATGACGTCGTAGCAATAGTGGATCCAGAGAGGGGGCGCGCGCCCCATCAAGGAAAAAAATGGGTTTAAAACATTATTTCAATGATATATCTGTTTCCAGACAAGTCTATAATTTGTCTAGAAATATAAACTTTTGAGGATACTGCATTCATATTCCACGATAAGACTTAGCAGTAAGCAGAGGAAACATACTTTAAAAATATCATCTAGCAGGAGAATAAGAGACCTGCGCCCCCATCACGAAAATCCTAGATCCACCCCTGCATCATAGATTGGGCACTGAAGTCTTTCAGTTAAAATTAACACCTATTAACACTTAGCGCTTCATATCACGGAGTTCTACAATCGCTACCTTGCCAGGTTTACAAAATTGTTATTATAATCTTTCGTTTGTCTTCAATTTTCAAAAATCGAAAAAAAGTGGGGGTCAGCTTAGTGCAGACTCTTTAATTGACCAACAATCAAGGGTGATATTCATCCAATATATAAATGAACACCCATATCCATATCGATCGAATAAACTGACAACAAAACAAGTGTAACCAATAATTAAATCTTTCTATTGTTTCCTGTTCTGTTTTTAGGAAGCAGTACCATACACGTAAGAAGTATAGCTGTTCACCCAGCTACGATAATGAACGTTAAAAACGTGGAACTTGTTTTAACAATTCAAACAGTACTTACAATAGATCTCAACAGAACTATACTGAATTTATACACATATTTAGGACTGCGTAGTTTATAGACTTTCATTAAAATTGCTGGTATCTACATCTTAACCTGTCTTTTGTAAATGTAGTTCACATATCTATCTGAATGTTGACTTACACGTGCAAAACAAAGGCTCATACACACAAAAAACTATCCAAATCCACTTTACACGGAAATTCTACATACAATTTTGGTATGTATATTGTTATAGTTTAATCTTTAGGAATATAAATATTCCAATCAAGCAGCTTCTTGTGGCCAGCTCGCTATGCATTGTTTTTGTTAACAGTGGGAAATATACAACAACACATTGAATTGAAAAGTTCGTTTCAATGACTATAAATGCGAAGCGTCTACAAAGTATGTTCTCCCTGGTTTAATTCCACACATATATGAACATAACCTCTAATCGAAAACCTGTGTATTTATCAATTATATATATATTGCTGCCAAATATATTGCACGACCCGTCAAGATAGAAGATCTACGCAGCTTTCTCGGTGGAATGAGTAGGCAGGCTAAACCACATGCTTCCTTGTGCCTGCCCATAAGACACCAGTTACTTATGAATGATAAAAATGTGTGAACAGACTTTTTTTTTATAAGTCGGGAGGCTAATCTGACGTCATCTTCACAGGTAGAGCATATGAATCAATCACTTAATTCTATGAAGAAAAAAAGTTTAGTATCTCCGAAACGTCTGAAGAAAAAAAATTCCCACTCGGTAATAACAGTACAAAGTATATTCTCACAATATGCTTTTTCCGTACACTTGTTCTTCAAAACACTTTTCGGTGTTTTTTTGAAGAATATACTATCCCTCTCCCCCATCATCAATACCACTGATCTTTCTCCTTCCCACTAATCAAATTTCTACTGAAAATCTGTTCCTTTATCAAGTACAATAAAAAATTTACCGATTGTATAAAAATAGAGATCGCTCCCGATATAACGAGTTGTTAGACAACATATTTAACAAATCTTTTTTTAATATCTAACAGAACTCATATATATATTATTGACTCGTATAAATAAAAATATATCACATTGTGGACTTAATCACGATATAGGAGGCTAGGTGATGCCACACTTACTTAGTAATCACATATGAATCATATGATAATAAACATTTCTCAGTTACTGTTTTATCACATAGTATTTTTTTTTTTTTGCCCCTCAGACTACTGATTCAAGTATAGTACTAATCCCCCTTCTTCGCAGGATATGATATGAAATATTCCAATTCATCTGAGTGCTCTGTAAGCCAAGGCCTTCAAGTTAAGGTTATAATTAGATGGAAGCTGAAAAATACAAGAATTGAGAATGTTCATTGTAGTTTACTTGTCATATAAAATCAATAAACAAACAAACAAATAAATAAATAAATAAAATAAAAAATGCTCTCAATATTTGAATTTTAAACTTGAACTGTGACTTTCGTCTTCCCACTCTCTTGCAGTGTTTTGTTTGTAGTTATATTCAGCATTTTAATCCTCCTTATTTATACAAAAGTATCAGATAAAAGAGCCATTTTACACATTAATAAAGTCCGAATACTATTTATACGATAGCTTGATTATTTTGGTCTTTACAACGTTGAGTCTACTTTTCATTACTCGTTACATTTATTTCTCACATTTCGCGCTTTTTTTTTTTTTTTTTACACATTTATTTAAATATACTGGGTGGTAACGTCAATCAATTTCGAGGAATTACAGTACACTGAAAAAAATCTTAAGTCACCTGGGTGGAAATTGTGTTGCGTTTCCGAGCGATAGGTTGCCGCAAGCATAGGAAAATGAATTTTTTGAATTTCGTTTTTCTAATACCACTAACCATAGAGCTGATGGCGGCATGGCATCGTCAAAGACTCCAAACCTGCTCTATCCAAAACGGATCTTCCAAAATTGTACAATGGAGTGCGGAATGGATTTCTCATAGGAAATAGGAGATTCTCAGAATTCCCACCGTTACGGTGGGTCGAAATGAGCAGGAATGGATGACCTTCCAGCAGGTAAAAAATAATTTGTTTGCGCTAAGTCGATACCTTGAACAGAAACACATACCGAACATTTTTTTTTAAATGCGTGGTTGCATAACGTTCAGGACACATTCATCAACCGTTCTGCTTATTATTTGTTATCAATGACTAAGAATGTCCGGTTAAATGTCGGTGATTACGTATGTCATCTTCACTCATACGGAAAGTCGTCTTATTCATGCTCAATTCGACCCAGCTTTACTTTTGAGAATTTCTAGTGATCTTCTAGTTTCTTTACAGAATCCCTTGCAGAATCCACTGGACAATTTTGGAATATCCATTTTTGGACAGAGCAAGTCTGAAGTCTTTGTTGTTAAGACTGTCGCATCAGCTTATTGTTAGTGGTATTGGAAATATGTAGTTCGAAATTGGGTCAATCAGTTCTACAGAATTGAGATGAATAAAAACGAATAAACTCGAGTAAAACGAATAAACTCGGGCAAAACGAATAAACTCGAGTTAAACGAATAAACTCGGGAAAAACTAATTAACTCGGGTGGCCCCTGTACAGTTAGGAAAAGTTACACGTCCCGTTGATCTACAAAATTTTGTACTGTTCCATTCGCTTTCTCTTCTCAAGCACGCTCTAGACCGTTCAGATCTGACGAGTATCGTCTAGGAGCCTACTGTTACAGACAAAACAAAACAAAAGCAGTATCCTACAGAAGATACTAAAAATTAGGCACAAATGCATTACTGTATACATTCTTAATATTATTTGTTTCTGAGCGTTTGTGGGAAAGCAAGAAGTTAATAATGCTTTGTTATATCCCTTACTTTTAGTCTGAACTAAATACTTTTTCTTGTTAGAAAATCAAGCATGCATGGAACTGAATATAAACAAATTTATTTGTCGTATATGCATTCACTAATGACTGTTATTACAGTAAAACAAATACAGTAGAGTAATAATCTGAAACATGAAAATTTTATTAACTGTATTTCTAATCATAAACGCAGATCTGTTGAAAGAAGCTGCCATATTTTAACATACTGTCAAATTAATACTCATATTTTAACTATTTACGTAGTTTACGTGAATACATTCACAATAAACAATGTGAATACGAAAGTATCTTGTTACCAAAAGTAAACAAAATAAATAGTTGACATTCTTCACGTTTGGAAAATAAAGCATAAAATAAATTATGATTTACATACAATGTTACATTTACTGTATGAATAATGAGTGTTTACTTGTGTAATCATTTACACTATTTATTACACATTATATATAAGGCAAGAAAGCAATACTATCTTACCTCCGCCATTTTTCTTTACATCAATTTGGTTGGTTTTCATGATATGCACGAATTTAATAACTGAACGGTTTGCTAACATTTATTGTAGACATTCTCAACGTACGCACAAGACAGAGTTACGCAACACGAAAGGAATATACTAAAAATTCGCACAAGCAATGGGCCGGCGAAGCGGGTTTCAGTCCTGTTCACGAAGGCAATCCTGATTAAGGTATTTCAGGATTTTCCTTAGTCTTATCAGGCTGTTACTTTCTCAACTCTTGCCTTGAATGGTCATCCATCCGATATGTGATGGGTTTCGAACCTGCGTTACCTTTTTCCATCACAAAATACGAAAGACTATTCAAATTTGCGAAAGGATTTCACAATATTTCAGCAAAGGTGGTAACATATTTAGACTACAGAATATTTTTTAACCAAGCAAAGAATGATAGTTGTAAGTTAGTACATTAAAATTACTCAATGTTTGAAATTCAGTATTACGTATGGAATAAATATTATTATGAAATAGATATGGAAATAAGAAAGTCTGCTACAATTACGAAATGCTAAAAGTCATACATTAATTTTCTCAAAATTGCTAAGATTTTCAAAGCGCTAAGTTAAATCCTGAAATGCGCTATTAAATGCAAGTTTTTCCTCAAGACAACTGTACGACTTTTGGCATACGGAAAAAGAAATACAGTTTTAATATTCTTCATTGAATATGGTACAACAACGACGTCTAAAACAATTTAAAATCAAAGTATTAAAAAGAGATATTATACAAAAGCTTCTGAATGTCTTACAGTACACCGACACCTACTGAAACTATTTATCTAGATGCGGTAATGTTTCAACATTTACGAATTATACATTACGATCAATAATCACACTTTCTTAATTGGTATGAAGAAAAATATGAAAGCTAAATGAAGATGATGACAAGATTTCACGAACATACGACTGAGATATTGTTGACTAGATTACGAAGTGAACAGAATTCAGTTTTACATAAAAGGAAATAATACATATATATCTGCATCCTATTTATACGGAAGTGTTCATTCTTAAGCTTAGTGTGCTCCAATCGCATTATTCCGTGGAGTGTAATCCCCTTACATGCAATAATAGGCTGGGGCTTTTGTACGAATAAAATGGCTTTTGAGCACTCCTATAATGCCGAGTCTATTAAATCAAGAAATTATGCCTTGAGTTCTCTTCGGAATTAGTAATTCCCTACTGGAATTGCATTAGCGTGACACCATGTCTTCTTCATTACACAAGAAATATAATAATGAAGTGTTATTTAATTAAATATAACATAGTAAAAACAACGAAGTTCAAAAATTACATAAGTCCGTAATGAACAATTACAACAACTTAAGATTTTCTTTCGCAAAACACCGAAATAAAAAAAAAAAAGTATAAACTTAATGAATACAATCAACTTACGTCATTACATATTCACAGATAATACTGTCACCTATCGGCCATCATTTCCGTCGTCGTCTATGAGTCACTGGATTAATCAATGTTTCCATATTTTTATACGACTTTCTATCACTCTATTCATCTACACATAACAGCACGGAGAAAGTGCAAGGTTATAATAAGAAAAAAGTTATATAAATTATCAAAGCTGTTCGAACCCCCTTCACAGTTGCTAATTATGAGAGACCTTGTCGTTTACGCATATATTCCACAGTATTCTATAACAAGAATATAATGTGATATAGTTTCCTTCTGTTTTTCCCTAAAGGCACAAATATTATCTTTCTTTCTCCGACAGATGATTAAGGACAGAACTGTAAAAAGAGTCTTTTAACACTTCTGCACACCATGGAACCACATGAAATTTCAACGTTGTTAAACATTTCTTGGTAAAATAATTACAATTAGAAGACGCCATGGAAACTTACATTAGCTCCAATCCTTGATAAATATCTATTTCGAATGTGGAAGTCTGAATTTGCCTGCAACAGATCGTGTGGGGTTACATCCGACATAGAACCGGAAGCCAAGAGTTTCTCCCTTTCTAGAACTTCAGCAGCCCTGGAATAATAATAAGGAAAAAATAAATTATTTTTACAACCCTACAATTTTTAAAGGAAAAGCAGATCCTTTTACAATTCATTTATACAGAGATATCTTATAAACTACGTAAATATTTACTATTTGCAAATTCAATCCCCCTTCATTACAACAATAGTAAAGTGTGGACAGTAAAGAATTCCATGAAATCGAGAAGGAACATCGCTTTTACGAAGTGTTACTAATAGACTAACTCTATGATTTCTGTTAATTACGCAATTTCTTTACCTAATGATACCATGGATTGTCGTTATTCGCAAATGTCATTATTTGCATGCACTATGCCAAACGTTTGTAAGGAATTAACAAAAGTACAATATTTTCCTACAAACACTAGCTTATCCATGCTTCTTACAAATATTTTATTTCATGCTGTACTTCCTACATATCAAGGGTTAACCATTGATACCTCGTATCTACAATGTTTGTCTTCTACAATTGTTGTCTAATTATTGAAGGAAGGAGGTGGGGGTGGCGGACTTTTCAGTTAAAACTTCGTAACAAATAAACCAAAAGGTAACGTGACCGATTACTTGTAACAAAGTTTCAACTCGAAAGTTCGCTAATTTTTTTTTTCCTTTCAATAATTAAACAACAACCTTTGGTGACAAAAATTATAGATATGAGGTGTATCAATGGTTAACCCTAGATATTTTGATTTGCTGTACGTTAAAGACTTTCAGACTCAGTTCATAAAGTTGGTAACTGAGCTAATGTACATAAGCTGAACAAGCAAAATGTTTGTGCCAAAATTCAATCTTTTTCTTTTGATACTGCCATTTTGTGCAACTGTTCAGACTTGAAAATCTTGTCACGTGCTATTTTTTATTATCTTAATTTTTATTTTCATTTACGGGCTACACAGGCAGATATGATGTAAGTCCATCAAAGTCTGAGAAATAGTGTTCCGCGGCGAAAACTCTTCCGAGGGAAGGTAGCTGTCAGAGTCTTAAGTAAATGTACCATGGCGGTTTTCGCATGGTGAAACAGAGGAAAACTTCATTCAGGATTACTAGTAGCAGGACTGGAATTCCGTGTGCCTTCCCAGCGTCGATCGATTCGGCGACACTAATCACTAAACCTCGAGGGCTGGATGACAGTTTCTATGAATCTGATTATACATACCTAGTTGATTATACTCACTCAACATTCCGTCAACTTTGCTCAGGTAGTGAGCGTTCAATTGTAATATGTCAAAATCATACTCGACCACTGACACATCACAGCCATTTTGTACTTACTAAGAGTAATGACTATTCATAACAGCTAACTTACTTGTAGCACGATTCAGTACACCAGCGGGAACTTATTCCCTTATTAAAAAAACAAAGGGGGGAGGTTAGGGGAACGTCTGCTGTAAGGATATACATCAGGCCATTTGTGGACTAGATAGATATCTCTACGAATGGGCAAAATCGCAAATCATGAACGTGCGAATAGCGAGCATTATATAAATTAGATGAAACGAGACTTAGTTATGAGATGTCACTCATTTACACAAACAACTCAGAAAAAATAGTTACCTGCTGAAAACGATACAGATTCTTACGGAGATTACAAATCACAATATTATTTTTGAATATCAAACAGACGATGGCTGTTACTTATTGCAGTAAACTTGGTTGTTAAAGCGTATCATTAGCGTCAAAGCTAGGCAAAGGCGTTTGCAAATAAGAATGTACTTTAAGTTTCCTTAATTTCCTTTTTCTTAC
>JAGDQP010010982.1:21363-54190 GCA_022664845.1 Lepisma saccharinum
TTTTTCTTACATTATACAGAACGCAGTCAGATATATATATACAAACAGACGGTTCTTGTGGAACACCGTATACATGTGGGAATGCCAGTGAATTAATAATTCATTTTCATTCCACAAGATGTCTTCAACTTCCCTCACAATTTCTAAGGACATAAAAATAACACTTTTCATTAGGGGAATTCTTTTAGAGGGTAAGATAAAGTTAAATATTACATTCTCCCGTGATCACAATTAAGCTTCCTCTAGTTGCTAACGGCCATTTGTGTTCATAATTTTGATGAAGACGAGAGTAAGTAATGAAAACGTTGGTCTCCTTGAAGTATTAATGTTAAAAAAATTCTCCGGAAGCTACAACACATGTATTTCCTATAATTGCTATCAAATGTATCATCCGAAATTTATTCTCCTCTTTCAGGGAATGTTCCTCCTGTGGTCCGACAACCCAAAATTATAAAAAAAAATATATTTGAACATGGGAATAACCAACCAAATAAATATAAATTAAAATACCAAATAAAAACAATATTTTTTAGTAACTCATAAATTAAAACAAAACGTTACATTACCTACTCGAACCCTGCTTTGTACACTAAGAGTCATAAAAAATGGCCAGTGGAACATTTTTTAAGTGGAAAAACTACAAGAATTCGCTCAAGGCCTAGTTTTCTAGGTACAGCTATGGAGGTCACCCCACTAAGTTTCCTTACACCAGTGACCTAATTTCAAATCCCGGCCAGAATGATGGAGACTTTTCTCCCAGTGTTCCCATGCCTAGCGCTCTGAGATGCACTCAGCCTCCTACCAAATTGAGTACCAGAGTGTCCCTGGTAATCCTGGGTACTTTGGGAAGGTAAAGGCAGTCGAGCATGGGACTGACCACTCTACCTCACTTTGTACCGTAGGTAGAGAATATGTGGAGCGTTATATCCATACACCCCATGCGCCCCCAGATTTTGCTCCCCCCCCAAAAAAAAAACTGACTCACGATGGCCATGGCTTCCTGTTCAATGTGCGTTGTCATAATATTTTTCCCCTTGATGAAGAAACAAACAACACCAAGTTTGAGTGGCCGAGAGCTTGCGCGCCCGCTTTCTGTGCCGGTGGTCACGGGTTGTTTTGAACGGAGTGGTTCGAAGGCCACTTTACCAAAAACTGTAGGTCTCGTCCTTAGAAGCGCAGCAGCTCGATTAGGACGTTAATAAGAATTCATTCACCAAGTTTACAGTGTAAAATTGTAATATCCGTTACCGTTAAATAACCCCTACTAGGACCACTTGTAACAATCCCTAAACGCTAACTAATGCCCATGACCAAGAAAAGAATTCAAGATGGAGGGCAGGAACATACACCAAAGGCCATTAAGGTTAGTATAAAGCAACGAACTCTAACGACAGATGGCAGCACCGTCTCCATATGTCTCTAATGTGTTTTTATTGTTGCATGAAATTTCAATGTTGCTCCTACAAATTCAAACCTAGAGAGTTAGTTCTAACTTCAGGGAAGAAAGTTCCTATTCTTTCCGTGACGACTTTTTTTTTTCACTTTTTGTTCGTTGTTGAAATCGCTTCATTTCTGTAGTGAAATTCACAAAGCTATAACAATGAATCTTTCAACAACGAAAAAAAAAAGCCCTTTTAAAAATAAAACCTACATATTTCAACTCAATTGGACTAGTCAGGAAAGAATGCTCACATTGCTGCGTAATCAGATAGAAAAAGAAGGAAGATAATACATATTTAGTACATTGTTAAAGACGTCATAGTCTGCGGTTAAAAACAACAACAATAATAATTTCTTCTCCGAAAGTTTGAATTTTCTAGGCTTGAATTTGTAGGAGTAGCATTGCAATTTCCTGCCTCGAAAACAATGTATTACAGACATATGCAGAAGGTGCTGCTACCTAGTTTTAGAGATCGTCAAACACACAGTTATAAGACTTAAGTTATTGATTTTTAAAACACAGTACTTACAGTCTATTTTTCTCATATATTTCTCTTTCAGTTGTTGTCATATTAAGGATTCCTGAAGTGCCTGAATCACGAATCCAAGTTAAAACAGTTCCTGCCAGCGCAACTGTGGACAGAGAAAAGAGAACGTCAATGAAAATGACTTTTCAAATATCTAAATACAACGTGCAGTCGGTGACAAAAGTATTGGACCACAGGAAGTTCTTCATAAATCTCTACTAAACAATGTTGAATCATTTTACATGTAACCTTCTATGCTCGTAGCAAGAACCTTTAATCTGTAGTAAATTATTTACTCTTCACAATCAGAATGAGTGCTTTTGAACCCTGGGATGATTAGATTCTTTTTATCTCCGATTGTTCAACAGAATTATACAAAGTATAGAGGGCTTAACACTAAATTCACTTCTAATATTTAATTCGAAGTTTGCAAAAATTTCCCTCTGTATTTTCCATTTCAAGTATTGCTAGCCGTCGATTTTTTTTTTTAATTCACTTCTTTTCTTTTCAAATATTGACTCATTTATTTATCTGGTTTCGTGCATAATTACTTTTTTCTCACCCCCGACTGTTCTAGAACCCTGTACACTTTTTAAGACACAACTTCAAATTTATCCTATTCCTCAAAACATAACGAAAATCGCTCGTCAATTGTTTGATGATGGTATCCACCATCTTAAAATATTTTTTTTTAACTGAAATTTTAATTCCCGTTTATGGTGTAGGCCTGTCACAAGTCTGAGGGATGACATCCAGTGCCAAGCACGCTTCTGGGGGAAAACGTGGAAAGCAATTGCAACTGTAATTAGCTAGGCCTATCTCTGTCTATTCATAAGGCCTATTCAATATGTCAATGGTGGTAGTTCAGTCTCTTTACCATGACTTGGTGTCCATTACAAGTAGAAACAAGTTACTATTTCTCCTAACCTCGTATTTGTTTTGACGTAAGAGAATTGCGTTGTTGATCTTTCTGTCACTTGCTTCTGTATGAAATCCCTGACAGCGTTTTATTTCTTCTGTCACTCATTCACTCGATAATTTAGACTTCATTTAGAAGAGGTTTAAGAACGCGGTGAAACAGAAAATTTCGTTCTGATTGTTTATTTGTTCCGTATTGGTGCCAAGAAGCACGGAGGGAAGATTTCTTGCCACTTTCTTGCACAAGTATCTGTCTGGAGGGTGAGGTGGGAGAGAAAGTTTTTCATATTTTCGCGGAAATGATTCAGGGCTGTCCGACCAATGAGTCAGTGAGATAGAAGTTTCCCACTAATGACGACTAATCATTCTTGAACTATAACTTACTCGTTGTGGAGTAACAGGTTTGAAATATTTCTGTGTGTTTTTAGCTTTCAAAGAATTTCAACAAGTTGTAGCAAAGGGTCACTTAGGTCAGTTCTAGAATCGACCGCTAAACTTCTAGTCAGCGCTAAGTTGAAGCCAAGTCTTATTTAGGCCAATGAGGGTACACAAAATAAGAGTTAGCTTCAATGTAGCGCTGACTAGAAGTTTAGCGGTCGATTCTAGAACTGACCCTTAGCCATCGAGGACTGCAATCTCCGTAGAAGTTCCCTCTATACACACAATTTAATTTACTGGGGGAACGGCAATCCCCTGCGTTCCCCCTTCCCAATTCTAGCACTGACTATACCGAGTTCATCAACAGTTGATAAAAATGCGTAATGATGAGGTTTCCAACAGCAAGACATGGTCTACGCTTTTCATACTGTGGCATCGAAATTTGAGTAATCATCTACACGTACATGAATATTTTTAGCATCCTATATCTGTCCTTTTAAACTTTCCTTTCTTTTGTTGTTCTTTTCAAACTATATTAATTTGTCCCTCTGGAAATCATATTAAAAATCTTGTATTTTTTTGTAAACTAGGTGGTAATGAGAACTATTCCTTTATTCATGGGCAAATTACAGCACTTTTCGCTGGCACCTGTACACAGCAATTTGAAAATTTCCCGACTAATATACTTTTAATTATCACTTGAAACGATCCATTCCCACGGCTTGGACATTTTCAACGCTTACATTAATACAGTATTCTCGATCAATGTAACGTGTTTAAATACCTTCAAATAAAAAGTAGTCACGAAAAACGTTGACATGATGATCGTTATAATAAAAAAATATTTACATTAATATAATGAAGGAAAAGATCGAATCTTACCACACAGCCATGCCAGAAAGAAGACTTCTAATAACAAATATCCACCGGAGTCAGCAATTATTCCTGCCAACATGGTTATCACAGCCAACCCTAGGTTCTGAACAGACTGCATACTGAAAATAAAAATAAATAAAAATCAATCAATAAAGAGCAAGTTTGATTCCTACTTGTGTTATGGCTTATTATATTTCTTTAATTTACAACCTTCTTGTCCATTGTGAATAATATACGCGGTGTTGTTCACAATTGAAGGGTTTAGCGAGAGACTAGGCTATCCCACAATTTTAACTTCCTGAGAGAAAAAAAAAAGGGAAAACGTGAATTGCCCTATCATACATGTTATTACCAACCGTCTTCATACTTTGGCTTATTCCGCACTCCACGGCCAAGCCACATCAACCAGTGGTTCGGGCAAAAGTCGGTAGATGGCAATAGTATACTACTCCGTCAAAAGCTAAATTTTGACCAGGGTGTGGGTTAAACTAGTCTCTCGCTGAAACCTTCAATTTTCAACAATGCATTCTGTGCTTCACACAGATCACAAAGGGATACAAAATATCTTATAAACTGACGAAGTGTCATTTGAAAACATAAAGCTATGGATCAGTGAGGTGAGAAACTATGTTCCTCACTTTCAAAATTTCCAAAATACAATCTTCCCTAACAAAACTATTGAGAGAGAGAGAAAAAAAAACCTGTCCCTCTAGTATACAGTGTCCCAATAAAATGTATACACTCTTTAACAGCTCATAACTACCATACTTTTTGTCCTTTTTTTCAGGGGTGACGACTTAAAATAATGGCTTTTTGTCCTTTTTTTCAGGTGTGACGGCTTAAAAAATGGCTGAACTTTGAACAAAGAAAATTAATTCTGAAGTGCTACTGGAAGACTGAGAAAGTAAGGGAATTGCAAAGACAGTTCAGAATAGTTTCAACGAGGTGCACTAACGCACAATCCTCACGTGACAGTGGAACACCATGCGAACCTACCAGGAGTTACAGTGTGGTGTGGTTTATCAGCATTTGGTTTGATTGGACCTTTCTTTTTTGATCATACAGTAACTGGTGAAAATTACTTAAACTTACTACAGGAATCCGTCATGCCACACATCGAAAAGATGTTTATGGATGAAGAATGGTATTTCCAGCAGGATGGAGCACCTCCCCACTACCATCACGACGTAAGGGTCTATCTTGACGAACACCTACCAAACAGATGGATAGGACGAAGAGGCAGTACCGAGTACTCTCCACGCTCACCGGATTTGATCCCTATGGATTTTTTTTCTGTGGGGGCACGTCAAGCACAAGACCAGCTACAATCAATGAGTTGAAAGCAGCCACTGAAAAAGAATGTGCCCAAATACAACAACGATTAGGAACGTTTTGGATTCCATCGGTCAGCGTTATCAGCTGTGTCTAGACCACAATGGCCAACAATTTGAACATTTTCGATAAATGACTGGTTTTTACATTTGTTCACATTATTTTGAAACTTTTCCGTATCATAATAATTATTAGTGTTACAATCATTCAAAGATGTATACATTTTATTGGGACACCCTGTATGAGTCCACTCCATGGACACACCTATTTGTTACTAAAGGCCAGTACTGATATTATGAAGCATCTGCAAGTTCAAAAGTAATTCACGTTAGTTGATTGTTGTGTCTTTGTGTACATGAAGTTCTAATTTATCGGGTTATTATAGAGTTTGTTTGTTTCCGTTTGTTAATTTGAATTCGTGGTAGATCACCGTGCTAGATTGAATTCGTGAATTTGAATTCCACTACGTGGAAACAAATTTTTAGAAAATAAGGTACATTAAATTCATATTTTCTCATAAAGCGATAGTCACATGTATATGCAGAGAAAACAATCCGAACAATTTTATCCACAAAACTCGGTACCTAAAAGAATAAAACCTTAATTTTTCCACTCCATGAAATTTCCCAACCTACGGAGTGAATATTTTTGTTTTATAACATTCCTATGTTCATTCTTTTCTTTCTTAGTTGAAGCATCTAACCAGGCCTAACCAAGAAACTTAATATCTCAAAGAATTAAATATTCTATTCTCATGACAATGGGCGCTTCTCTCTGTTGCTCTACAGATTCTTATCTGGTGGTCTGCTTGCTTTTTTGCAGTTGTTTTTAAGCGCAAAACTAGTGAGGGAGAAGGATATGTACAAATCTGAATGTATACAAAATTTTGGGAAGGTGGTGAAGGAATCAAGTACTCAGTGCCTGCAGGATAAAACTTGCAGTCCAATCATTTTTGAAACAGATTTTGCTAGCAGACCCAGGGATCGTCTCCCAAGACCTTCCGAATGCTAAGCCAACGGTCTTCCAACTGAGCTACGGCCGCTCGGTACATTACCAGAACCATACATTGATGTATATATTTACAATATCGAAGAAAGAGAATCAAAGCTTTGAAAATACGAGTTACATTACATTTTGGGGGCATAGATCGTTGCGGGTACTACATTAATAATAATAATAATAATAAAAAAAAAAACAGATATAGAAACCTGCTTAAGTAAAAGGCATGAAAAACGAAATGTTGCTTGTTAGTAAAGTGCATAAAGTGGATCTTATCCCAGAAAACTCTCCTGAAAATCTAATTAGGAAACTTTGTTGTAATTCCAGCGAAAGGAAAGGTCACGAAGTCATGGATGAAAATAATAATAAAAACTTACGCAGAAAACTTTCAAGTGTGATATAAGTACACCTAAAACAAGTTCATTTGATCTTTTAAACGAAAGCATTCTCATATAAATATATCATTATGATATATATATATATCTGCAGCATATTTTAAACATATACCACCACCACAAACTAAAATTGTGAAAGATACCCTTCTACCTGGAGATGTGTTGCTGTACATAGATTTCAGTGAAAATTATGAATGGAAATGTTTCAGAGCTCCTCAATCAACACATCTTAGAACCTCCAAACTCAAATTATTATCTACACTGACTTTAGATTGCAACAGGCATGAAACCGCAGTTGTAACTCATCTGCAACCTCTACTAGAGTTTATAAATAATAATAAAACTGAAGTGAAACGTTTCCATTTCCTAAGCGAAGGGGCGCCTAGTTAGTACTTGATTTTTAATCTTTACAAGGAACTTAATGCGCAAGAAATTCAGTGGCGCTTCTTGGAAAATGGCTCCTGATGGAGTGGAAGCAACTCTCAAAAAATTGTTGATGACTTGGTGGTAAAAGCGGCTGATGATACTGACTGTCGACACTTATTCCACGCCATCAAGAAAACTATCCAGGAATTCTTTATTATTATGGAGAAATCTATAACGGAAATTGATAATGAAGTGTCTCGTGACCCTACCCACATTTAATGGTACATACAGTAAAGATCCACTAATTAACATTGAGAAAGGGTTGTGCCTTACAAGTTAGAGGTCTCTCATGTCTTACAGCGTGATCCAGGGAAGTACTGCTCTCATTTCCATCTTGCATAGATCCAGATTGCAGGGAGAAAAAGAAAACGTATCCTTTCAAAATAAATATTTTGCTAGCAGTTGCATTTGGGAAGGTAACCATTCTTCAACTAACATAATAATAAACATGGTTAACCTTACGCATACTATTCATAATAATCATAATTTCTGAGATGTCTCAACGTGCATGAAATTGTGAGCAAAGTGCCATTAAGCCATAAACATAGTAAGCTACTGGATACTTTTGGTTTGATAAAATGTTTCATTATGTATTTTTTTTTTTAAAAAAAAAGAAAAGAAAAATAAATAAATAAAATAAAATAAATCTATAGTATCTTTCCACTCCGTGGATTTTAAAATATCTAATCGACTACATTTAAACAATCTCGGTTTCATAGTGAAGTGAAATCAAGATGCCACTTGGAGTGCTTATAATGGTTTTCATTTTTAAAAGAAATGGTTCATTTTCCAGAAATATGGCTCAAACACCACTTTTTTTAAACTGGCCTTCTACCAGGTTGGCAACACTATAAACCCGATTACACTATATTTTATCCTCCATTATATACCGTAATGATACTAATTAACTCCCCAAAACTTAATTTTACTTTAATGGACACTTTATAATTTATCAAGAAATATTCATTCCATGTACCAATTGTTTACGGATGAAGTGACTGAGATATCCACGATCGATGAAAGGTGAGGAGATAGTATTGTAATAATACTGAAGTAGGTTGTCATAGGATTAGACGCAAGGGGCCCTGACAGCAAGATCGTATGGGGGAGAGCGTTTGATATGGAATGACTGGGAACTACTGAAATGGAGATACTGCATGCTGTTGGTAGGTTTGAGGTGAACACCTGTCTCAGGACGATTCTTCTTGAGCCAGACATCCACATTTAGAAAATTTACGTGTTTCCTGGAGAAGGATCAAGTGAATTTGACAGGAAAGGTACAGTTGAGGTCTTGCACGAATGTTTCCAAGGACTCTTCTTGTCCGTGAGTTCAGATTAAGAAAAAGTCATCAATATAGCGAAGTCACGTGAAAAATTTGAGAGTTGTGGAGTTAAGGTGCCTCCAGGTATCCCATGAAAAGGTTCGAGGAAGAGACCATACGAGTGCCCATGACCGTACCCTTCGTTTGCTGATAATTATGGTTTTCAAAGAAGTCGTTCATGGTGAGGACAACCTGAGCTAGCTGAAGCAGAAATGGTGTGCTGGGTTTACCAGGACTAAGGTGGGAGCGGATCGGATATAGAATGTATTATGGAGAGGAAGTGATAGTATCTTTGATATATGAAGGGGGAGCCTGGGACGAGCGGTTGGAGATGGTGGTCAAGGAAGGTGGAGATTCTTTCAGTAGGAAAATAAATGCTGGAAACAATGGGTCTACAGGATTATCAGATTTAAGGATGTTGGGGAGTAGATAAAATTTAAGAGTCTTTGGATTGTGAGGCCAGAGTGTAAAATTGGTGGATTGCGACAGCTCCTTCATGGGGTCCATCCACTTGAAGGTAGGTGCGGATTTTATTACGGACGGAACGGGCGGGATCCTCTTCGAGGGAAGTTATTTAAGGGTTTCGGCTCGGTAGTCAGAGTACTTTATGAGTACCGTGGTAAGTCCCTTGTCAGCCGGACAGATAATAATGGTCGGATCCGAACGAAGAGTTGATATAAAATGTTGTAGTGGTAAATTCAGAAGGGTATTCATTCACACTTAATCAGATAAGCATTCGTGCAACGTTGTCAGACTCTCTGTCTCGCTTCATCTCAAGTTGCAGGAATATAAATTGGCAACGCTGGATTTACGCGATTGAATAGACTCAAAGGGCTCCTCAAGAATACTCACCCTGCTATTTGGAAAGCATTTTACCTATTTAATGGGACTAAAAGACAGTCACACGATAATTTCTTAATATAAACTACTAATTCACTTACATCCCATATGCAGTTCCTAATTGATATTCAGGTATAACAAGGGCTACCATTGGCCATAAAGCACTTGCCAGTAGAGAATATGACACTCCCATTATGCTCTGGAATGAAGAAAAAACAGTACAACAATTTATTATGTAGAAAGTGTAATGGAAGTCCTAAGAACAAACTGTATTTTCTTATCTTTAACTTAAAAACTGAGTGAGTAGTTCATGGCTACTATCCCCCAAAATGCAGATCTGTTCCTGAACTTGAACCAAGACGTTCCTGGTACGAACAGAGTTCAACTCACAAGTACTGCATATCAGACAGGGTTGCCAGACGTTCCGTTTTCCCCCGGGATGCACTTTGTCCCATATATTGAACACGCAGAAAATAAGCCTTGAGAATAAAAACATACATCTGTATTTATCGAAGGTTATAAAAAAAGAAAGTAATTCACTGAAAATGCAACTCATAAAATCAAGCAGCAACAAAACTAAACAGAAATTACCTGATTCGTAGGAGTATTTTGTGTTAGTTTTCTCTCTGAGAACAAGAGAAGGGAAGTTTCTTAAATGAAATCAGGGAAAACGTATGGAAAATTTAATCTATACGTTCCTTCAAGATCATTTGGAGGAACGTGTTTTTTTACTGCAGTAATGAATTCAGTTCAATATAATTAATTTACTTTCATTTACCTAAACACGTAACATCATTCGACAGTTCAACAAAGGTTTCAGAACACTGACAAGATAAAAGTTTTGTGATGAAAATGGGAATACTAGAGATTTACAAAAGAATTTGTTCCGACTTTATTTGGTATCAATGGACATTGTACACCTCTGAGCTTGTGAAATTACACTGATTTTAGATGTCATTAAGGATAATCTAAAGCAACGATCTCCAACCAAAGATGGCAGCACTATCTCCGCATATATCTAATGTAATTTCACTGTTACACGAAATTTCATTACTGTTCCTACAAATTCAAGCCTAGAGAGTTCAAACTTTCAGGGAAGAATGTTCATAACCAATTCAACAGCATGATCGATGCCGATTTTTAATTTTCTTTTTTGTCCATTGTTGAAAGAGCTTCATTGTTATAGGTTTCGATATTCACAACAATAATGAAGGAAAACGAAAATACAAAATCGTCATGCTGTTGAATTGGTTATGAACTTTCTTCCCTGAAAGTCTGAACTCTCTAGGCCTGAATTTACAGGAGCAGCAAGGAAATTTCGTGCAACGATAAGAATGCATTAGACATATACGGAGATAGTGCTGCCATCTTTTGTTGGAGATCGTTGCTTTAGATTATCCTTAACTTTGGTCACTGAACAGCTAACTATTCTGTTTAGACCGAACGTTAGGTAAAATTTCAAAGATTTAATATTGACTGATTAAAAAGTTATTTTCATTTCAACCGCGAGATGTCACAGAGAATCAAAATAGTGACGACATACCGCAATGTGTGCTTCAGACTGCCAAGAAAACAATAGTAATCAGAGTGTAACATGAGAAGAAAATTTAACAGTGACAGAACATGTAATTGTATCTTGCTAAGCAGGAGCATACAGAGCAATTGGTCTTGTGGTATCGCCACAATTTGCTAAGCCGTCTGGTGGGTGAAATAATAATAACTTTTACGCAGCTAATTATTGAAAAAAGAGTTTACCTATCGTATACTGTAAGAATATATTTTTAACAATTTTATAACCAATATTATAGGAAACTAGAACACTTATATAGTTTATTAATAGTGTTATGAACTGGAGAAAGGATCCATTGAAAATACTATCACGGTAGCTGTCTGTAGAACAAAGAAGAAACATAGAAAACCTCAGTCAGGATGGTCAGCCTTACCAGGCAGCAATATGAAGTTACTACAACACATGCGCTGGGTGTTTCATAGGTGCTTTCTGACCCTGCTAATACATCTCACACTATCACAAACTACAATACGAAAAAGATTTTTCTCATATAACACTTTTAGGTCTCAAACATCGTCTTGAATAGTTAATAGCCAATAGAGTGACACGAGATAAGAATCCTTTTGAAACCAACCACAATAAAAACGTAATATTAGAACAACGTAACTGAGACAAGGTTTTCCTATTGTTTAATTAGTAATTTGTAACACAGGCTTTTCTAGATAACTTCTGAACACAGGAAACTTGGAAAAGGGTAACAGTAGTAGTAGTAGTAGTAGCAGCCTGATGAAATAACATAATTTTCTCTCCCTTACATATGAAATAAAATTATAAGATCTTTGTCATATTTACTGCCCACCACTTCACTGATTTACATAATTGTTATACAATGTTTTCATCAATTGAACTGACAATAATTTTAAACGGATATAAAAAAAAAACCTTTACGTGTTACATAAAATGAAAAGACAAATCATAAAAAAAAATTCCTGAAAAACTTCTCTTTTACATATCTTTACAAAAAAAAAAGATTTGGGATAAATGTTTACTTACCATTGCAACGAACGGATTTAAAAATGTGAACGCTAATAAACCGTGGCAGCCCAATGTGACTACTATGGAAAGGAAGACAAAGAACACGTTTCTCCCGACTTTATCCACCAGAAGACCCAGAAGAGGGGAGGCAACGGCCGATATGATGTAAACAATACTGTTAACTGCATTTGCACTCGCAGGTGAAAATTCAAACTTCCGTTCGAAGAACACCCTGAAATACACAGTTATATTTTCTGTGAGTCTCGTGCAAATGGATGAAAATAACAAACAAAGTACTAATCAAACCTGACTACAACTACGTTAAAATCTAGCCAAGAAAAAAATGCCATTCACATAAAATATTAAGTAATAAGTACGCGTACTTTAAACTTACGATACCGGAAATTCAAAAGACAGAAGAAAATACAAGTGAATTTGGATTTTACTTATGATCTTTAGGCATCTAAGGCTCAGGCTGGGATAGAGAACGGAAAAGGATACGGGAAGGTGTCGTCCAGGGCCTACGTTGAAGGTACCAACCCGGCATTTGCCTGGTGTGACTGAGGAAAAATGCTGGAAAAACCTCAGTCAGGATGGTCGGTCGGTGGGATTGAACCCACGACTTCACGAATGTTACGCCAAGCTCTACCACTGAGCCACGGCCGCTCAGTAAAATACGAGTGAGATCAATATTTAAACCATTCAATGATTCTCTGGAAGTAAACAGTTACACACAAAAGTGTGTAAATAAAGTAATGAGACTGGCAATACTCTGCGCACGATCTGGCTACATTGCGGGGGCGTCTCACGGAATGCCAGTACGAGTTTAAAGTTTCTAGCTTCACTAAGTGCTGGTGCACGATTTTGTAACGTAGTGTTTCGTCTTACGGATGAGTGGAACTGCGATTACGTTTTCTGTTCAATTCGGCCACAACACAACAGACACTTTTCACAAACTGAAACAGATCTATGGGTGAGCATACTTTATCAAGGGCACACGTGTTCTGGTAGCTCAAGGAACTTGTACAGCAGCGTGACGTCCTTGGAGCTGAACAATGTACGTAGTGAAAGACCGAAAATGTCGAAAACAGACAACAATGTGTACTCTTGGGTGGTCAGACCATCGACTGACAATACGAATGATTAGTTTTGAGTTGAGTTTGAATTCTACCACAGTTCATTAGATTTTACCACAAGAACTGGGCTCACTGCGGAAAGGAGTTTCTCGCACGTAATCAAGCATTACACACACATCGTCGGTGAATGGACGAAGTGGCGTATCTTGATTTCTGTGACTTCACAGGAGAGCAATTTAAAGTTTTCCTTCAGCATTGTATCTTATGGGTTATTCGATCTTCAGGGGTCTTCATATCTCCAAAACTAAACGGAATTCAGGTACAAAATTTTGACAGGTGATAGAGCAGATTAGCAGCCGATGGATGATGATCGTAACTAAAAAAAAAAGTTTTATTTTCGAGTTAGAGCACTTCGCTCCTTGACCGACCAAATGGATGCTGTACCACGATAACGCTCCTTGTCAAACAGCGCTCTCAGTCACTGGACTTTTGGCTCGACATGGAATTCCCGTGGTTATACAGCTCCCCTACTTCTTCTCTGATCTGTGTCAGTGTGTTTCTTTACGATTTCCCCAGACTGACGATCCACTTCAAAAATTGCCATTTTGGGACAGTGAAAAACATTTAAAAACATGTAACGGACCAACTTAAAGCGATTCGAGTTAACGATTTCCAGTATTGCTACGATGAGTGAGTGAAAACAGCTTCTCCGTCGGTATATAACATTTCAAGCCTACTACTTCGAAGATGATAACAGTAATAAGTAGTGTACAGCTATCTATCTACAGAGTTTCAGTGCAAAAGTCTCGTTACTTTATTTACAGACCTTGTACGCATAACCATAATGGTAAGAAAGCTGAAAAATTCTGTGTACAATGCGTTTACATGCGAAAAGAATAATCAGAAGTAAAAGATAATAAAATAACAAAGAGAAAGAATATGTCCAGAAGAAGGTAAGTACGAATGTGTGATTGCAACAACTTGAGACCAGTGTAGTCAGATACGTAACTGGAAGGTGGCTATTTCATTTCTGGATAAGGCACGGATTTGTGTTTCAAATTGTTTTATTTTTCAATAAAGTGACTAGAAAACAAAATCAAGTTTTATCCAAGTTACCCTTATCCGCATTAGGAAAGGGTTTTTCTTATGATACAGCAGAATTCATGAAATAATGGTCCTGTTGATATGTGAATTTGAGCTATGGGAAATGTTGGAGATGAGGTTATAATATGATTGGAACGATGTGTTTACATAAACCTGAAACAGGATTATAAATATTGGCATCTTTAATGTGTTCTTTCATTTTAGTTTTAAGGTTTTTTTTTTTGGTCATAAAAATATCTGCAATATAACTATAACAATTCCTCAAATCTTTTGAAGTTGTAGAAGACTGATGTAAATGAACGAGTGGATAGCGTGGAGAGGAACAAATCACATTATAATGTTAATTTTTCTCACAAGTCCTCTCGAAACAGAAAAAAAGCACGAACTACTAAAACTATATAAACTAACGTTTTCGTAACATACATTCGTCCGCATGGAATCTAGATGGAGAAATATCGCGTGAGAGAAGATTTGGATAAATTCTCAGTGAGCTAATTGTTACAACAACAAATATTAAAAACAAAAAAAAAACTTTATTAATGAAAGTGTGTTTCGTTGTAACTCTGTAATATGGGTGTCCATATTTTGTCCAACTGTCCTTGATAGAAATTAAGAGCTACTTGCTTTTTATGTACGAAAACACTTTCATTAACAATTCGTTCTTTGCAACCTTCGGTCTTATACAAATTATTTGAATCTGTAATTGCATCTATATGGAGCTGATAAAACATTCGTGTCTATAGTTTTATTAGCTAGTGATGTCTTATGTTTCGAGAGGAGTTATGACAAAAATCAAGATAGGGACATGACGTAATTTAGTCTACGTTTGCCCAACTATGCTTCATAATAGCGTTGGTGTTATACAGGGCAGGAGAACATTTAGCCATACGAGCTTTGAATAAAACTATATATTATTCGGGAGTAAACCGTTCATTCTTAGTCTTCATTGAAAACAAAAAGGGAGCTTAGATTACTCGCGACGAGAGAATAAACATTAAAAAATATATATTCTTCTTTAATTTTACTCACGCTTCCTTCCTTCGGAATCCCATTAAGTTAATAACAATACTTACATATGATATAAACGTCATTTTTCATAACTAGATACAAAATATACTTTGTACTACACATACTAAAACACGAAAGATCAATTGATGAAAAAACAACACAAAATTAAGCATCATTGTTACAACAAATAAAAGTGTTTAATTTTTTTTATTTATGACCTTTAGGCATATAAGGGTTAGGCTGGATAGGGGAGGGGAGAGGATTCGGGAAGGTGTCGGCCAGGACCTATGTTCAAAGTGCCATCCCGGCATTTGACTGGTGTGACTGAGGAATAACCTCAGTCAGGATGGTCGGCCGCTGCGATCGAACCCAGGACCTCTCGAATGCTATGCCAACGCTCTACCACTGAGCTACGGCGGCTTGGTAACAAATCTAAGAAAGTACCACAAAACTGAGCCCTTCCATCTCAATCCAGAACGGGCATGTACCGATCAAATCATAGACTTTATTAATTATTTTTCCATTAGCTCTTTACGGAAATTTAAGATGCCCGTATTTTCTATTATTTTCGGGGGGGGGGGGGGGAATCTAGCGAGATATTCCTTCTTAAATTTTATTGTTGATAACTACTGAAGCTTAAAACGTGTTATGCTATACCTCTTGCCTCAAATCATATCTTAGCAACTAATTAGCATAAAGAATTATTCTTTTTTATACGACAGCTAATTGTCATCTGAACAGAGTATACAGAAATTCTGATAACTTTGAAGAAAACATCAGAAACTTCAATATTTCGGAATTATTTACTCTTTTCTGTAACAAAAGTACATACTTATTGTTTTGCAACTTTGAATAATGACTTCTAGGTACGGTATCGAAAAAATAAATAAATAAAAATATGTTCTAATTGTTACTTTCACTGTTCTTTTTGAAAAATTCCGCCATTTTCTCAGAAAACACATTCTCAAAAACAAGAAATTGTTCAGTATAGCCGAGAAACGTGTATGTTCTAAAAACTAACCAAGTTTGATAATCAACCAGGCACTGGTTTACATTTTACGGTTATCAACAAGAAACTTTAAGAAGGAATAAATATCTCAGAATTTTTTTTTTCATAAAAAATACGAGTCTCTTAAAATTCCATAAAGAGCTCATAAAAAATAATTACCAAAATCTATGACCTAACCAGTACATTCTTTTCTTGAACTGACTCAATCGAGACGGAAAGGATCAACAATTAACTTGAAGTTGTTAACTTCGGCAATAATGCTGGAACTGTGGTGACATCTCTCTGGACGGATGGCATAAGCATTTGTAGCTGATACATGTCTAACTATTAACATCTATCAATTGTATATAATATGTGGCTATACTAGTCTTGTATATAAATAAACTTATCAATTAAGTTTAAAAAATAACTCTTCAAACTTTAATTAGAAAATCTGACATCTTAACCACACATTTATCTTGAATTACAATATTCAAGTACAACTCACAACATATCAATTCCTTAAATACACGGAGTAAGCGTTTACATATTTATAACGATGACCCCGTTCGGCTATTGGTACTGAGCGGCAGCGTGTCTTCTTCCTAATAAGGTATACTCAATTTTAATAAACTAAGCTGCCGCAGCTCAGTGGTAGAGCGTTGACGTAGGATTCGGGAGGTCGTGGGTTCGATCCCAACGGCCGACCATTCTAAGTGAGGTTTTTCCAGGAATTTTTCCTCAGTAACACCAGGCAAATGCCGGGATGGTACCTTCAACGTAGGCCCTGGCCGATACCTTCCCGCATCCTTTCCCCTCCCATATTTCAGTCTGAGCCTTAGATGCCTAAAGGTCATAAATAGAATTCAAATTTATTCCATTTTAATAAGTGAATCGCTTGAGTCCTTCCCTAACTAAAGCCATTTATACATTACGAAAATATTTCTAGCCTTTAGGGTATCTTAATGTTTGATTAAGGAGAAATTATTTTGCGTTCTCTTAACAATAGTAATAGACACTTTCTACTCAAACAGAAGGAAATTCGGTACTGATGAAAACCGTAGTTTTATGTTATTCTGAATCAGTACAAATTATCTCTTTACAACTGATAACTGACCTAACCTGTATACTAAAAACGGGTAATATCTAAAGACCATCCCAGCTGTTCATATTAATTCAGCTGAACTTGTGTCGTACTGCTACTAACTCAATAGTATTCATACTAAACATGGCAGAAGCTATATCAAAGAGACAATCAAACATTTATTTGAATTTGTATTTTATGTATAGCATTTCGGCATTTCAGGCTCAGGCCGGGATAGAGTGGGGGAGAGGATGTATCAAACATTGAATATCTGCATTACAAAAAAAAGTAGTATTCAAATTACATAATTAAATACTTTAACTTGAATTTGTAAGAACTTTAACCCTGATACACAAATTACTTCACATTCGCTTCATTGACGATTTATTTTACATTTCAAATTTTGAATTTTATTTATGGCCTTTAGGCATCTAAGGCTCAGGCCGGGATAGGGGAAAGGAATCGGGACGGCAGGGATCTATGTTGAAGATGCCATTCCGGCATTTGCCTGCCTGGTGTGACTGAGGGAAAACCCTGGAAAAAAATCTCAGTCAGGATGGTCGGCCACTGGGATTGAACTCATCACCTCCCGAATACTATGCCAACGTTCTACCACTGAGCTCGGTACATTTCAAATTAAGATTATATTGTCAAGTCATACAGTCTTTATAGAATGTTCGCTCAACAAATATGGCGTGTGGCGTTTGCAATTACTCCAGGTAATAATAAATACAATGCTTCACCTCCTCACACCCAAGACACAATGTGAGTACCTGTATGAATGCATATGTTTGAAAAAAGTAAACAAAAACGAACAAACACAAAACTAAATACGTGCCAACATTAATGTATGCGGGAAACACTTATCAGAGGTGTATCTTCCCCAAGATTAACAATATAATGGAACAAACTGAAGCAAAAAAGTAGCGTGTTTTCGTGCATATCCACAGACTGGCTAAGCCACCATTATGAAAAACTCTAGTATTTACGATAAAGGTAAGTAACAAATAAAACCAACTACGCATACTGCAAAGTTAAAATGACGTTAACAGGACAGGAACGAAAAAAATATAAGCTAGAAAACAGAACGAAAACAATACAAATAAATAGTTAACGAGTTCCTGTCGCTATTTTGTTATATTGCGAACATTTTCGAAATTTGTACTTACTTGCCAAGGCCGATGAAAGGAAAAATCGATACGTAGTATGCAACACAAATCAATGACATCAACCAAAACGTAAGAGGAAAGTCCTTCACATCCGTTATTCGAATTACTTCTCCGCTATTGGCATCTTTCCTGTTCAACATTCTTTCTGCTCTTTTATCCATCCACGCCAAAATAATAGCACATATCAAAGACATCACACATGTAGATGCGGCTGAAATAAACAGTGTATGTCGTAAGGAAAAATCACATAAACATGCAATAAAGGGGGGAAAAAAAACTGATACCTTTAAGTCTTCTACAGAGGTGATACAGAATACCCAAAGAAGGTATTACGCACTAAGTTCACTAATGAGCCACAATCTGGATTGGCAGAGCAAATTATTCGTTACGTATTCAATATGGAGGATATTAGGAGTTAATTATGACGTCAATGGGTTATCAGTGTTGATATCATTGTAGATATTAATTAATTATTTTTCTTTTTTTAAAATAATGGTACTACGTAAGATATGAATCAACTTCCCGGAACGTATTTATACAGCTTGAAAAACGGTTTGAAATTTCGTAGTATTTTCACATCTAATTGTAGAAATGAAGCAATTTTACGTTCCTTAAAACATGTCGACATAAATGCTTATGACTCCAAGCAAATACGTATTATTCATGTCTGAAAGTTACCTTTGAGATTGACCAGTTAACAACATCGTAGATAATTGTACCCATTTCGAACAGGATACACTGTCCATGGTGATTATTGCAAATTGAGAAAAAAAAACACTACACATTCAACAAAACATTATATTTCTTCTTTTAATTTTACTCTTTAACTTAGGCTGTGTCTAAAAGCGCAAGTATGCACAGTGCATACTTCCAGTCCATACTTCATTAAATGGGCTTTTGATGCATACTAGACCGCAGCGCCAATCGCGGATAAAATAAGAAATAATATCTAGCCTGGATGTTCGTGAAGAACTATATTATTAATGTTTTGTTTACACACAGCACTGATAATTATAAAATGTCCTTTCAATGTTCGTTAAAGAAGAAATGTCATTATAATCACAAAAAAAAGTGTGTTCCTGTTAAAAATCATATTATTAATTAAACGTTACATTAACTTATCACGCGGATATGCCATACCTATTGATGCTTTTGTGCATTTTCAGTCCTCAGGGAAGGATGTTAAAGTTCAAAGTGTTTGAAGTGGAATTATGTTAATAAATGACACTTTATATCAAGTAATACTTGCTTCGTAAAGTTCGAAATTAATACACATTTAGAACCACCGCTACATTCTTTATACATCGTGTACATTATATTTGAATTCAATTATTCGGTAAGCCTAATTAGAATTTTGAACAAGGATTGTAATTATTGTAAAAGTCAAATTGGTAAACAGTACGTTGTTTTCTATAAAGTATTGTGAAAATTATACCAACACTTGTGTTCAAATATTATGTACGTGCAAAAATGTAATGGCTTTCTTCTGTGTGACTGCGGTATGAGAACTTCAAAATTTTACGTACGAGTATAGCTAAATTATTTTTCGGGACCTGGATAAAACAAATGGATTCTTTATTTACAAAATTCTAATACATTTTCCTGTGTCCTTGCACTCTAAAAGAGACTACTTGACAGTTTTATGTCATGAGTGGATCCGCTGTTTGCACTTTTAACCGTTTACGCCATTGGGAAGATTGTTGAGTTTATTTTCTTCAAGGGATAAGGGAATCATTTTGGAGTTGTAGTCATTTTTCATTACCGTGGTGACTCGTCGTTGGAGAGCGAATCGAACTGCTGTTAAAAGAGAAATAATGTTAGCTGTCAGGAATAATCAGTTTCACCGGTTAGCTATTTTTGTCCATTTATACCCTTGCACAATATTTTAGCACAAGACGTTATCTTCCATAGAGAATTTGTATATGGACTTAATTGAATCTTAATATGGGCAATTCTTTATATTAGCTACTTTTGTTATAATGCGTTGAATATGTTTTGAACGTTGTTACTTTCTTAATATCGGATGTGTAACATTCAGAATGTGATGTAAAATCAAGGGATGACGTAAACACAAGGACACAATGCGTTAAGGGCATGTGTCGCACTGCAATCAACTCTTGACTTTCCATCACATTCTGTATTCTACGTATCCGATATAAGGAAAGAAACAACATTCAAAATACATTCAACACTACATAACAGAAGTAATTTACATGGAGAATTATTGTGATATGTTGCGTTACGTTACTACCAATTTGTGAACTACATGCAAGAAGTTGTAATCACGATATTTTAAGAATATGGACTTATATTGAGTTTCCCTAATAACTAATTTATCATTTCACATCATGCCCTCACTCAGATTTTAATTTCTCTTTGTATTAATTCATTTTGATTTCATAATATACTATTAGGACAACCTTCGTGTTCTATAACATTCTAAAAGTACAATCACCAATTAAAGTTTGAATTAGACACGAGATAAATCTACCTCCCGGATTTAGCACACTATTCTACAAGGGTATAAAATATGTTAACAGCTTTTGATACATTACTGGTAGTAACACAATCCGCTTGTAAACCGGGGAAAAGAGACCGTTAGAAAGACCGAGACAACGTTAGGAGGATAATATTAGAAAGGATCTTCGAGACGGAGGTGTCTGTGAAGAAAACTGGCTTGATCTTGCTCAGGATAGCATCCTATGGCGAATGTCTGTTACTCCGGCGATGAACTTGCGAGTTCTGTAAGCCATACAGTAAGTAAGTACTTAAGACTCCATTAATATTTTAATTTTCACCAAAGATCGAAACTTAAAATAGTACTAAACATTGCAATCACTATCGCAAAGAAAAGCATTTCCCATAAAAATAAATAAATAAAAAGTATGAGTGGCAATGTACAATAATCCATTAAAATCATAAATGGACTCCGAATTGATTGTTACAGTTTTCCCGTTCACAGTGAATCAACAAGCGAATGCCAGATGCCGTAAGTCGCATTGCGTGAAGGCACTACTGAATCAGTAGGAAATACAACCACGTTATTCACCAGATATGGGCTCATGAGATTTTGATTTGTTTCCGACGATGAAGGAACCTCCGAAATGGAGCTGCTTCAATGATGTTCCTAGTTATTTCTGCAATAGGGCACTCTCGATTTCAATTTATTTAAGGCCTTTAGGCCCCCAGGCTCAGGCCGGGATAGGGGAGGGGATATTGGAACGTAAACGACCACGACCTATTTTGTAGGTACCATCCTAGCATTTGCCTAGTATGACTAAGGTAAACTCCTGGGAAAACTTCAGTACGGAGGGTCGGTCGTTGGGATCAATCCCAGAACCTCCCGAATGCTAAACCAATGCTTTACCACTGAGCCACGGCCGCTCGGTGAGCAATCTCAACGAAATTTGTCTGTTTGACGTCTGAAATCTGTCATCGCAACAAAAGAATATTACATGGAAAGACTGTAACTATCACCAGGCTACTCACTTTCGTGTTTTATGCTACCACCATATGAAAAAAGGTTCCCGTCATATATGAACTACGTCTGGTTAAAAAAATTATGTGAACAATTGGTAAAAAATACTTTTCATTTAATTGAAAGTTCAAAGATCGACCAGAAAATATACGAAGGCCACTTAGTAAGTAAAGAAATAAACGATCATGGTTTCAAAACGATTTAGACGATCAATATAATAATTTAATTTACCAACTTTTCAACACAAACCCTTTCCATAGTTAAACCCTTGTCCCTTCGATCTACTAACTGTTTTTTTTTTCAGCAGGAGAAAAATCGCTTTCGTAATGTCTGAGCCAGATTTGCGTATTTCTTCTCCTATCTTCGTTGTTGTTAAACGCAATGCCTCCTTCAATTATATATATATATATATATATATATATATGAGTCACTACGCTTTCCCAAAATTTATCTCCCTTAAGCACATCATAACACTGCTTAGATTCTATGCACAAGACGTTTGGTTTCTTTGTGCCTGTCCATAAACTTGAGCAGCTTGTACAGTCTGTTCGCTACGAATAATGCAATAAACTGTAGTGTTCGCTATGAATAATGCAATAAACTGTACCAGATCCAACACTGCAAATTTTTCGAAATGTCTACGATTACAACTCACTTATCTTAAGTTCTTCAATACAAGCTTACGTTTTAAACCTCATCTGAATGTACTGCACGTTTGCTCGTCAACAACACTTGTTCGGCAAATATTAATATGAAGAACATATTTGGTAAAAATTCGCATGAGTTATGCAACCATATTCCTCGACCATACTAGAGTAAGGTTGATACGATCTATTTACACCTTCTGAAAACTTTTTTTTTCCACTGAGCGATGTTTTTCAATAGTCTACGTCTCGAGAGGACTTAGTAATGAAAACAGTTACACGAGGTTTATGTAGACAAAAGAGATTAGTCAAACAGCTTACTTACTTTTTAAGTGTCCACATGTATTATTTTTTAAAGCATCGTGTTTCTTATTTAGAGTTTTTGTACAATAGACATTCATTTCTTTACTTATTGAATGACCTTCTTAAAAGAAAAGAAAAGAAAAGAAAATATTTAGTTACCGATCATTAAAACAATTCCAGTGCACATATATCCAGTGTAGAAACGGCTTACATAATTGTACAGGGGTTCCATAACATTAAAATTCACAGTCGATCCCACTCGAGCAAAGCTCAACTGCAGGCCGAATACCATGTTCAGTTCTTTGCCTTTGAACCAAAGAACAGCATAGTTATTTTGCGCCACTGCCAAGGATTCTCCTCCAATTCTGAAATACAGAAAACAAATGTACAGAATAAAAACACTACATGTGTGATCTTATCGTTAATCCACTGGAATGGCCTTCCCAGTCAACAATGAACTTCACTGCAAAGAGCTAGATCGCCGAGTATGAAAAGAATGTTCGACGCCTGGCGATACCAAGTTTGTCATTCTACAACAGGGCGTCTACAGAAGCTAAATTCGTGATTTTTGCATGCAACAAAAATATGAAGTATTGTTGGGATCAGCTAGCGAACCCAGGATTGACACACCCGAACTCACAGTATATAAGCCCCCTGGATAATTACATTTCTTACCACATCATGCTATAACATTAACGGTTCATAATATTAAAACATGCTTTAAATGTACGAGAATATTTTTCTGCACATTTGGAAAAACAGCAAATGTACCATTAAAAATAGCTAAAAATTATAAGGTTTACCTGACTGAATTCATAACCTGAAACTGAATTTCTTGACTTTGATGACCAATGACTAAATGTCATTACTTTTATAAGACTTTCATGATCTGTAAACACCCTGTACAAGTAAGATAAAATGAAATTACATCTAAGTATCTGTAAAACTCATAAATCGCATGCCTCGACTAGCGAAAAACCATTACAGCTGCGAAAGCTAGTTTCTTTGACAAAAGAATGTCTAAACTGTTTTACCCTTTCCCATTTTTTTTTTTTTTTAATGTTAAAGTTAAAATCTGGTACATAAAATATGTGGTACTAACAACTACACCGAAAAATACAGAAAACAATTGGTGGCTGTCGTAGCAGAGACTCGAACTCGGATTTCCCAGCTATCGGTTGGGTGTTCTAACTACTAATCTACTTAGTAGCGCGCCTTGATTTTCGACACCAACAATCTGTTCAGCAGAAGTGCGAGGAATGCCCCATACACAGAGAAATCGGCCGTTGTTGTCCTGGTCTAATAGTAAGAATAGCCGGCTGGGAAGTGGGAAGATCCGTGTTCGATCCTAGTCATTGCAGCTTCTTCCAGCTATGCAATTTTCAATATGTTACTAAAAATAAGGTTGCTGTGTCAAGAAAACTAACATCTATACTGTTTAAAATACACACTATACAGTAAATTTGTTGCAATACTTTATATCTTCTACGAAAACTTCAGCCCCGAGTCAACTATAATAGATGATTTAAAAACACCTACAGAAATACCAAGGTTATCATTCGCTCTGTAACCAGAAGTTTGTGGAATCCAATCCCACGATCAGGCATGTAGATCGAGATTTCTTTTGGTTTATCGAAAACAACATAGCAGTGTCAGGGACGTACCTTACATTAAGGCCAGGATCTCTACTTTTATCATTTTGTTTTTCACGGATTGAAAGAGACAAAGAGTTTGTAAGACTCTGTAAAGACCATAACACTGATGATAGTTTCAAACATATACTAAAAACCATTAAATAAAAACGTGACGAAAACTACACGAATGGTTACTTTAACAAAAGATCGATCAACAAACAGAAAAGAAAACCGACTTAAGTACTATAAGATATGGTTGTGTTGGTACAAGACTGGAAATTTCCCTAATGACTGAAACTGAAGAACAAAAATACGACTACACTGTGTGATATCGCAGAGAAACGTCTTACCGGGGTTAGCAACAATATTTAAGTAAGTAATTCATATAATACTGTATAAAAATATGATTAATCTCAAATCGAGAAATGTTTATATTATAACCTGGAAGTGACTGCGCGGAAAAAAAGACTGTCTGTGACATAGTTCAAAGTACTGTAAATTGAACGAGGCATTTATAGGCAAGGGAACACTTCAAGAGCTATTATTATAAATCACGAATTTTCATGTCCCGTGGGGGATCATTGAAGGTGCAATTCGGAGTCCATTTTACCAAAAATTGTAATCCTGTCCTTAGAAGCTCACCAGCTTGTTTAGGACGTTAATTCAACCATTCAATAAATTTTTTACGATTATAATTGTTACTAAAACCAACAATAAATAGTTAGTATTATTATTAATAATAATAATTAATTTATTAATTATATTTTATAATTAATAATAATAAAATGTGCATATGGATGGATAGTTACTCCTGAAATACTTACTTTTATACACTCTAAACTAGACAGATGAACTTTTACGGATATGAGAAGCGACGACTTCCCGGGTCCATTAAGTATTAGGTTTATGAACTGTTCTCCTACATTGCAAGTGGGTTGCTCCTAATGCTTCAACAACGGGTACGTTAAATTCATTAAAATACAAAAAATAACTTACCCAAATACGAATCGTCCTGCTTCCATTAACCAAAATGCATCGAAGATTCCACCAAGAGCAAATATAATTTGTCCTACTACCACAATGGCAGCAAATATAGTGGTTCCCAGTCTAATTCCAAATACTCTATAATAAGAAAAGAAAACACGGGTTCTGTATTCCTCTTTTGTTTTCCCTTACAAAATTACATACATTCAAACTTAAACACCGTACATATACTTGGACCAGCATCTTAACGAGTTTTCAAAAACCGCGCATGTTAGTAAATGACCGAATATTGAAACTGAGCAATGCAAATATACAAACAAGGTTATGTAACCAACAAACCACACTGTTAAAAAGGTATTTCCTGGGTATAACCCGTGTCGTGAACGGTGCATGGAGGATGTGGAGGTAGCGCTCCACATATTCTCGACCGCCTTTACCTTTACAAGATAAACAAATCAAGTAGCAAAGTAACGAACGTCCAGTGCTATTACAGTAGAACTCTGTTCTAACGACTTCCAAGGGACTTGTCGTTATAACCGAGATTTACGTCGTTATGAGGAATACCACAGAATACCTGCCGCTATAGGCGAGGTGTCGTTATAACCGAGTTACACTGTATATAATTGAACATTAAATGATCGAACACAATTGAGGGGTCTATGCAAAGAACATGCTGTCACTTTCTTTCTTTCAGGAAATAATAAACTTTGAAACACTCATCTATTTAACCTATACCCCTATTTTTAATTCCCCTGTATCTAGGGACTCTGGACATTCTTTCCTTTTATATTTTACGTGAGAGAGAATCTTCCCTCTGAGATAAAACAGTAGACAAGAAAAAAAATAAACTGACTTAGTACGTTCTTTCTCTTGACCCTTTTGCAAAGCCCCCCACGGCATTGTAGAACTATTTATAAATATTTATTCATGTATTACAGATGCCGAAAACAGATAACCACTGTCAGTAGCAACAGCCGATTTACTTTCTTAGCTATTTCGCAACTCGGAATTGTGTCTGTAACACTAAAATATGCGGAAAAATACTTGTTAACATGTTGTATTACATGTACAGACAGCTCTGGACATGGCTTTTCTTATTTCGAAAATAAATATATTGAAACATCGTATAAATATGTTGACTTACAGATACATGCACAATCATATGACGTACTTTTGAAGAAAATATTGTCCCGATATGTAGCTAAATGAGGGTAATATTTGCAAAAATATAATTTTTCGTCAAAAAAAGAAAGTCCTATCAAGTTGTATGCTTCTCGTTTCATCTCGGACAGTGATGTTTTCGTAAAGATATGGGAACTATTCATACGAATTTTAATTTTCGTTAGTAGATGTTAACACAACATATCTTCACGAATTTGGGAAATATTCTTTAAAGACATGCGACAATACTGATATCTCGACCCCAATGAAATTGGACACTGCGAGCTATACCTCGCGAACAGACGACACGAGTTTTATCGTAATTGCAATGTCCTGAAACCCAGAATTGTCGTCGTATGTTAACGACCTTGTAGCGACTTGAACAGTTAGCTATCTACTTTTTGGATGATTTTTTGAAGTATCAGCAATTAAACTGAACAATTCGGTACAGCGACACAGCAAAACATCTACGAGTTTCGACGGGAGGAATTAAGAGATCGTTAATTTAATATGACTGTTTACCGAAACCGCTTCGCATATGAATTTTTTCTCCAAAACCTTTGGTAAATTCTCACTACATAAAGAAAA
The DNA here is from genome assembly GCA_022664845.1 of Lepisma saccharinum. Taxonomy (NCBI): domain Eukaryota; kingdom Metazoa; phylum Arthropoda; class Insecta; order Zygentoma; family Lepismatidae; genus Lepisma; species Lepisma saccharinum. Next base: position 48,583 of record JAGDQP010010982.1, read on the forward strand.
CTTAAAGTGTTCTCAGAAACGCAACATTTAAAAGGATACAAAAACTCAAATATAAACAGAACACGTTACTAGGCAACAAGAGTAATGATTAAAGTTATCCTGTTCCGGGAAGAGTGCTCGCCGACGGTCATCATCATTCCAGATCTGTGAAGCCTTAAGCCTCAGCTGTCTCTCTACCTCATATATTGTAAATTACATAAATAAAGCTTACCTATCAATTAAGAATCCTCCAATAAAACAGACAACGACATTGGGCCATGAATAATACGAATATAAATTTGCGAACTGAGCAGTCGTAATGTCCATGTCATTTTTAAAATTATCCTGTAGAGCTCCTGGATTGTCATAACAGAAGTACGAACCTGAAATAATGTTTTTAATAATGTTAATACAAACTTATAATACAATGGATAAATCATTTGTATTTCATCTTGCGTATTTCTGTAAAATCATACGTAGCAGGTACGTATTCAGTCTCGTTTTCTTTCAAAGTGTATATGGGCATGAAAAAATCATAAAACATACATAATTACGCCCAAAATGATAATAATTTCCCATAGATAGCTGAATTTTTAGGAGTATCCCCCATTAAACAAGTCAGGTTTGGTATAAATGTGTAGAAGTCGTAGAGACTGACATTCTTATCGAAAAATCCAATACCATGAAGTAAAATTCAGCGCCTGTGGGTGTTTGAAAGCATCGAAATTAGATAGCGGGATAATGGATACAACTATTCCCTGCGTATTCGTTTCTTTTCTAGTGGCTGCATCATTTTAAAATGCTTGTAAATGTTGCAACATTTGGTGTTTCGTGCCTTTCTTTATCTTTTGTACAAAACTGAAGACGACTTTTATTAGTGTAAACTGTACTTAATAATGCTTTCTCCGGTGAAGATAACCTTTTACATCAGGCTCAAAATCTTCCTGTATTTATATCCAGAATACAAATCTAAATCGTTGGACCACCCAGAATTATAATTTGCATGATCTTCTCATTTGACCGTAGATGTTTCGTTCTAAACTTTTCCTTCTGGAAATGTACTGGCTTTAAAGGTTTTTGAGACACACTCCAGATGAAACTTACGTAATCTATAAATGTATTACCTTAATTTAAGTTAAAGCATCTACACAAAAAATCAAAAGGATTTTTTTTTTTAAAGTAATCTGATCCGTGGCTGGCTGATGGGGTTATATTTTAGGAGACAAACTCAAAGGGATACAACGCACTTTTATACATTCTGTGTAAGGGGCAAACATGTTTTATGGGACTTTTATCTGAGAAATACTATAAAACTATCACGAACTGAGAAATTAACCCGTTATACAGGTGTATACGGGTACTTTTATAATAACAGTTTCTTCTGGAATGCATACTGTAAATTACTTCAACTCTACATATTCTAAATTGGTTTGTTCCTCCAATACATGAATGAAAACTGTAATAACGCTTTTATAAAAGATAATGGTATTCCTTGTGGAATGCATATGAGCGGCGGTCAGTTCCACAATTGACTGCGTTTACCCCCTAAGGGATCCAGGGGTACCAAGGACACTCTGGCACTCCATTTGATAGGACACTGAGTGTATCTCAGAGTGCCAGACATGGGAGCACGGAAGAAAAGATATTTAGCAACACGGGCGGGGGTATCATCTAAAAATTAAAAAGATTTCGGATGCCCTAACAACCAGTCTAGAGTTCTGTAGGTTTAATAATACGCTAAGGTAAACACAGCAGTAATGGACACTTTTCACCATTATAATTTTGAACTCAAATACACTTCAAATTTATTGATCAAATGCGAAAGTTATACGTTCTCCATGCTTTCTTGTAGTGATTTCTACCAGTTACTTTCGTTATCATACACTATTTGAGAGTGAATCAAGTTTTTTTTTGTCTAACATTGTTTCTGTACCAATGATGGACACGGAAAAAAACCTAGATATTCCAGTAATGGATACACTGTTTAACTCAAAATAATTTAAATAATAAATGCTGCTGTTTTGCATATGAGTGCAAACAAGATTGCATGTTTAATACTGTTCTTCGATGATCTGATTGTTTCACATGGAATTCCACTGAGTGACCATTCCGAAGATCCTGGGTTCGAAATCAGCGGCCGACTTACCTTACTGAGGTTTCTTTTCCCCAGGGTTGGCTGGTTTAAGCCAGGTGTTTTTTTTTTACATCAAAGAGAGTGAAAACAAAGATATCAATAACATTTCCTTAGGCGCTTAGACAACTTTGACTCAGGCAGAATGGGTGATGATGGGAGAATTGGCGAAATGATGAAAGTGGAAGAAAACACACACGGTGTTTGTACACCACGAAGCCTACATGTGAAATAACAATCTAACCTGACTTGAACTAACCCGTTTTCGATGACTCTGCATTGTGTCCGTGACTTTAGTAGCAAATTACATGTCATTCAAAACGTGAAGTGACGCCATTAGCATTCCTTTGTATGCCGCCATGTTTGTACCTGTTGATCAACGTGAGTCCTTATTTAACGAAATAATAATAAACGAATTTCGTAACCCTTTCTGCGACTATGTGTTAAAAGAAGTGCTTATGTAAATTACTTGCAAGGAAATGAGTGGAATAAAGTGCACATACAGCAAAATATGGCATGCACAATAGGCGGCTGAACTAATCAGCAAGTTAACTTTACGCCTCACAAAAATGGTAAATTTACAGGGAATGTAAGGATGTGTTGTAATGTAAAATATAACAAAATTTCGAGTCATGGAAGTGTAAAGTTATAGTGAAAGAGCGGAAAGTACTTGGATGTTATTTCACTGCTTCCATGTTGAGGGTACACATAGATGTATTTAAAAAAAAAAAAAACAGCATAACCTAACTAACTAATCATGACTTTGGTTAACTTCCAAAGTTGATCGTCCGTTTCTAGTAAAATTTTGAAAATTTACCGGGAAGAAAATGATAATTTGCCCGTTTGTGTGCTTGATAATATATAAGGGGAGCAGAAGTTGTGTTTATTTTATTGTATAAGCGGTGATAAACATGGAACTATTTGGGAAGCGGAGGGAACTACTTGGCGCAAGGTTACCGCATGGTTCGATTGTGGGAAAGTAACGAGCATTTATATTGTGATAATGGCTACAGGTGTACATGGACGTTGCCCTGGATGTGAGTAAACAGTATTAGTTTGTGAAACAATACGGTGATAATGAGGAAAATCTGTGTGAAAATCATGGATTAATAAATCTAACAACAAATTGCAGAGAGTGTAGTAAGCTTTGTTTAGACGAAAAGAACTGTGACGTATATCAGAACAAAAAGTGTAAAGATACATGACCGCCCCTAACTTTACCTAACCTCCACGTTCCCATGGTCAGTAATTTAAGAGAATCTACGAAAATGCAAGAAAGCAATTATTAATAATAAATATAAACACCCTGCGCAGTAACCAAACGAAACAAAATCCGTGAACTGAACGTAAAAATTGATGATTTTTAAATTCTCGTAGCTTCCATTAGGCTTTTAGTGGAAAACCAGGCGGACGACCAACTTCGGATGAAGACTTCAGTGAAATAAGAGTCATTCATAGCACGAAGTGTCGACATTAGTATTCCTCCACATTCCGCCATGTTTGTTGTGTGTTGATCAACTCAAGTGTGTACTTAACGAAATAATGATACATGGCTTTTCGTAACATTTGGGATCGCTGGCCGTCCCTAGGTGTTTACAGAATGTCTGTGATAAGTAAGGAAATGCATAGTATAAGGCGTATATATGGCTCAACAGCTGTCGGAAATGGAGAGCTTTAAATCAATTTCATCATAAGATATTCCCATTCTCAATTTTGTAAACAAAGATCAATTATCATTAATTATACACATACGATGCAGCAGACACACTGCTGCCTTTGGGGCCACTTAGAACGCGACTTCTTTGGGATAAGCTGAACCTACCATCACCACTTTTTATTGATGTTTGTTGGTATTCTTATTACAATAGTTGTAACACTATAGTAAATTTCGTAGATTATGCTCGTTAAAACATTAACAAAACTAGGAAGTCTCCTCCAGATTTCCACAAAATTCATAAAGATTTCAAAATATTACATCTCTACTAGTTCGTAAATAATTTTAAAAAAGCATATTTATACAAGGCGTATCAAAACAAATTGATGAAGTCATCTATGAGTCATAAATTTCACTTTGCACTCACCAAAACCGAGAAGGCACATAAAAATTAATGCAATAAATCGATGAACAGTATGTGACGGATCGCAACAAGCTAATCTTCCACATTTTGAATCACTTTCAATAATTTCTTCTTCAGTGGATACTTCTCTAATTAACTGCGAAGTGTCACCCGCCTCCTCCATCACGATGTGATTCCAGAACTTCCAAGAAATGCAAGATGGCTTCGTGTTTACACGTTACACACTTAAGTGAACAAGACTTCGAACCTTGTCCATATGTAGGGAAAAGATTGCTAATTTGTAATACTAAAAAGAAAGTTAAATAATTTCAAAACCCACTCTACGTTCATGAAATAAAGGAAAGAGCTATTTAATATGACAACAAGTGTTAGGTATATAGGCATATTTCTGCTCATGTCTCTTCAAGATTTTGGCATTAAATAAGTTAACGAAAGTAATTGGTGGGTTCAAATAACATTCGTTAGACTTTAACGACACGTTAGGTAACCTTAAGCAATTAAAAATACATTAGCTAACGATTTGTTAAATTCTTAACAAAGGTTGGTGAAGTCCGCCAAGTGTATTTTAAAGCGCTTTAAACTGATTTAAGGATTCGTTAAAGTTTAACGAAGATTGGAGAACCCACCAAAGGTGTTTGAAAAATTTACGAGATTTTAGCAAAGGATTATCCATAGTACAAAGATAAAATTTGTTCATATTCATCTTTATTGAACAAATGCATAGTTTCGAAGTGAGTTTCACCCAAAGTTTCAAAAATGGCGTAATATTTCGACAATAGTAAACTGAGAAGCATTGGTTTAGGAAATTACAACCAAATATGTACCAAACAATTTATTTATTTCTCGAGTTTTGGAGTTTACAAACGAGGTTAGGGCTATTTATTCCCTCTCTTACACCTAACTAGTACACTAATCTAAAGCAATAGCTGATTAAGAGTCATTGCAGTTTATCATTAGAACAAATGGATACACCATATAAAAATGGTATTATATATGAAAATTACACTTTTAATTTGAGCAACTGCATAAAGTGTTTCATGTCTGGTAGAAAAATATATCATGTATAAATCTGACCGGAAATCAGATGTTTTGAAGTGAAGTTTAACAGTGGAATAAACTCTTAAGTAAATAACTATATAAGATGTTCAAAGTGCGTTGCTGGTATAAAGAACACAAACAGAGGTTTTATTGATAGTTAAGAGCTATCATCTACCATCTTCTTTTATCCTCAAAGGTGTAGACGCCTCAATCTTCACCACCACCAAATATGTTATTTGACGTATTTAACACGTGTATATGCAAGAAAACTTGCAATTTTAGTGCAGTCATAAAGTTAAACGAATCAAACTTCCAATTAAATAATACTTTTATAGCAGACGAATATACTATAAAGTAATTGTAATCGAGTTTCCTTCAAGGG
>JAGDQP010010983.1:0-54189 GCA_022664845.1 Lepisma saccharinum
GACGGTAGTTCCAACTGTTCTTCATTCTTCCTCCACACTTCTGATAGTCCTATGATGTCCCACTTAATCCTCTTAAGTTCATTCTGCAGTTCTTCTAATTTGTCCTCTCCTGCAAGTGACTTACAGTTGAGGGTCGCAACGTATAGGTCCGTTCGAGTTGCCGTGTCGGTGTCCTGGCAGTCTACAGTCCAAACCCGGGCATTTTGACCCTCTGACTTCCTGCAGGACTGACCGCTGCCGTTGCCAGCTGCATTCCGTCCTCCGGGTAATGAGGGCCTCCGAGGCTGTTTCCTTGCTTGATATATATATATATATATATATATATATATAGATAGATAGATAGAGAGAGAGAGAGAGAGAGAGAGATTTGACACGGATGGATGAAAACGAGGATAATAATAATAATAATAATAATTTAGTTTGTTTACGTTTTCATTTTAAAAATCTGTCTTCAAAGCATAGCCACAACAATAATAATTCTTTGCTTTCCTTTCAATTGAAATTATAATGTTAAAAACAACGTTTTCTCTCAATTTATAAATTACTTAATTTCTTCTTGTGATTTAATTATATAACGTGATGAAGATAAATTGGAATGAGTTCCGTTTTTGTTCTTTAGTTCACAATGGTTCGTGGTGTCCTCAAATCTTGAAACGTTAATTTAACTCATTTCACGACGTCACATAATGCTGAAATTTTGCATAGCGACGTAAGTCGGGTGATAATACACTGTTCCATTATTACTTTCATATATTTCTATATTTTAAAAGCATATTTTAAAAAGCATTAGGATTTATTTATCCTAAAATAAATACTAGCCTGCAACGATTAGAAGTTAGACTGGTTGCAGAACACTTGAAGATTTGGCGTACAAAATATTAGCGACCTAACTAAAAAAAGAAGCTATTTAAAGACACACTTTTCTTAAACAATTCGTACTAAAAAATAAATAATTTTGTTTATACATGACTAAAAATCAAAGACTAAGGCGCGCCAATTCAAGAATATATAAAGTAACTGTATATGAGAGAGCGCCCCATGCTCTTTTTAGTCATGCATAAACAAAATTATCTTTTACTTGTTAGTACGAATTGTTTAAGGAAAGTATGTCTTTAAAAAGTTTTTTTTTTCTTACCAGAGAACATGTTACCAACCCGCAGTGTCACCTAGCGTTAGTTTTGAGAACTCACTGAGCTTATTTTTTGGTAACGGCCAAAGCGGAAATATATGTTCCCTTATTTTTACCTATGCTATCAAGGGACATAAATAGATAACAATTATTGAAAAACTTTCATTCAAAATATAAATTTAAAATCAACAAATTAATGTTTAGGATAACCGCTCCCCTTCCCGAATTTTGGTTGACTTTTAATATTGCTTTGTCTGTCTGTCATTTCATTTTCTGTGTCCGTACCCTTCACTGTTTCCTGCCACTTTGAATTTCCTGTGTGCACTGCGTCTGTACTGTTTAAATTTAACAGTTGATCGAGATGTCATCAAGAATAAAGACTCTATTCGCTTCCTCCCACTTTCTTTAGCAATATTCTCCTTCGATGAGGAACGTAATCTTTCATATATGAAGACGATTATAGGTCATTTAAAATTTCCCCGTGCTTTCCTATCATCTTGTTTTTCCTGCTTTTCTTTACAACGTGGTAAATATTTTCTTCATAGATACAAACTGCTAAATAAGATCCATATACTCAACTGCGTCACTAATGCACCTTGTAGTAGGGGTGTTCCAAATTTTCGATATATCGAATCGAATTCGATATTTAAAAATATCAAAACTTTTGATATTAAAATTTGTTGGTATTCGATATATCGATATTTCAGTTCGATATTTTCGTTGAATATTTCGATACGATATTCACTTTGATATTTCGATATGATTCCCTCCTATTATTTTCATCTTCTTCTTCTTCTTTTCCGACCACTTCTCATTATTACAAATAAAAATAAAAATAAACAGAAAAAAATGGAAAAAACAATACTAAAATTTGCTAAAACTTGTCGAGTTTTCTCATTGTACAGACTTTGCTTCAAGCAATAGTACTTTTGATTTAACGAAACCAGATCACGATAATTTAATAAACGTAAGAACGACTTATACAGAGTGTTCTCTTTACTCTGGGAGATTGTGCATTAGTTTGCATATATTATCGCAGAAAACCTGTTCTTGAATAAAAAAGGCTTCATTTGCATATTGTATGTCATCCTATCCTTTCATCACCTTATACTCTGTTTTTACTTATTCGAAAACTAAAGGAATATATATATTTGAAGGAAGTAAAATTCGCTTTCCTGACTTAATTCCTTTAAAAAAACATAAAGATATAAAATGAATAAGGCAAGGGATAAAAAAAAAATGTCATTGTGTTGCCACACAAATACACAGGCACAAATATTCATTTGCCAGTTTGAAAAGTCATCAGAAATTCAGCAAACTCAAAAGAGGGAAAATTCTTTTATTGAGTTAAGCGGAAATTTCTCATTTCCTTCCAAGTTTTAAAGGTCTCTCATCTAGTTGAGCTGAGGAGTTTGAAGTTTTTGGCTTTCATAAACGAGTTGAGAGAGAGAGAGAGAGAGAGAGAGAGAGAGAGGGAGGGAAATATATGATGAAATAAAAAAAGAAGGTCTCATAAAGTTCCTTCGGGTCTTCTTTTCTCGACTGCTCTCTGGTCTCGCTCTTATGCCCCGCCATTCTCATTGCGAGCAAGTTGCGGTCGCTCTGATTGCATTAACTCTCCAGGAAAAAGAATTGTGAAACCACAAACTTAACGGGGGGTGGGGTGGAGAAGGAGGGGGACGAGGCGGTAAGATGAGAAAGAGATGGTGTGTTGTTGGTTTGGAAAGGTTTCATAGTTGATTGAGTTAAGTTTCTTTTTTTTTTTTTTGTAAATATCATTTACAAGAAAAAAAAAAACCCTTCACCCTCAAAAAAGGTTAAAAGACATCAAGACACAGAAAAACCACAAACTAGTGGTTTAGTACAGAAAACTAGTCTATTAATCTCCTTTTTCTTAAAGGGAGGTGTATCACAGTATCTTCCATCCAGTGTAGAATTTCATGCGGTATATTTGTGTTGCCTAGCTCTTAAGTACTGTTAAATTATCTTGTCTTAGGGGACAAATCCCCCTCTCCCATCAGTTAGCCGTGATTGTTCTTCAACATGTTGGCATAGTCGTCAACAGGTAGTATTAACTTATTACTGAAGGCAATTTCCAATTATTTGGAACTAGTTGCATGCATTTTTATGATTGTACGGCGACTCCTTCGAAACTCATCAGGGAGTGGAGGAAATTGCCTTTACAGCAAGTTGAGAAAGTTGCTCCCTGCTGAACTTTTTTTTTTCGACATTGTTTTCAATTGAAGCTCTCTGCTGAGTTTCAAATAGGGCCGGTGTGGGTTAAAAAAATGCATACAACAAGTTCCAAGGACAAAATTAGATGTGACAAAGATAAGGGGCTTCCCCCGTATCAGGGAGGGCGTAAGCCATAGTGCTGTTACCGCCCATAAAATTCATTTTTATCTTACCAAGGTCAAAAATAGGTTAAAAGAGATGAGCATGGAAAAGACAAATAGATTTGAGTCCAGCTCTCAGCCTTCCAGCAGGAAAAGAAAGATATTCTAACAACAACGGTTAATGAATCGAATAGTCCCATATATACGCCTCCGTAACACGAACGATGTTACGGGCCACAGACACCTGAACTGGTCTATATAGGCCTAAATGGGTTGTCTGTCATTACGGACTACGGATCTACAGGTCCGGCTTTGAATTCTGTTCATGCCGCTTATAGTGAACTATTTTTTTTTCTATTTTCCTTCAATCATATCAGCTAAACGCTCCCCGTGATTGTACTCTAAATTAAGCCAAGGTCCGCTCTTCTTCCTTTTCCTACGGCTAAAGTAAAGGAAATAAAGGCAAAGGTGCTGTAGCAGCCATAAAAGTAAAGTTTACAAAGTTTATTTTTATCAAAGTTATTTCAATATACAAAAATGACATACTTCGAATTTTAATGTACTCTAGTTGCTTTTATTTATGAAGCATTGGAGACAGCCTGTTTCTGGCTTCAAGTATTACATTCTAAGGTTCTCACATATGGCTGTCTAACTAAAATTTAATTGTTGTATATAAGCATATATACACACACATGCATTCAAACTCATAAATATGCGCACAGAGGCAGATTGAGTATCGGGGGAGAGGGAATTCAAAAGATGTAAACCAGTGTGACATTTTATGACAAACTTTGTTTGGTTTTTTTTAACGCTCCTCCCGACTGCCCATTCCCTTTCTTCTGTTCGCTTGTCCTAATAACATCTGGGTTGTTGGGTGTCATTCAAAAGACTATAATCAGTTTTATATGACAGTGGTAGACAGATGGCCAAGTATGTAACATAGTCGATCCTCAAATTCACCCTTCACTCTCTCTCTCCCGCTTCCCCCGTAGGAATTCTTTCGCTTATGTCATCTCTCTCTCTCTCTCTCTCTCTTGTTTCTCCACGCAGTCAGACAAGTGCGACCAAAAAAGCGAGTCATCCGAAATTTGCTTCAATTGGAACATCTGCTTGATTCAAACAACAAAGGATTTTCGGAATGAAGCAAAAGCATGGATGTTGTAGATGTTACTGCAACTACAGTAAAAAAAAAGTCCACGAGGTACACACACAGAACACCGCGGTGCAGTAGTAGAGGACATAAGATACCAGAGGAAGCTTAATTTGGTTTTGCAGCATTCAAGACTTCCCACTGTAACCACACTGTTTTTTTTTTTTCTTTTACACGAAAGAAACTTGTTTTGCTTTATTTTTTAACGAACACAGGACTCGATTTGTGGTTAAGGTTTTTTGGTACAGCACAGATTACCTTCCTTTCAAGCATTCACCCCTACCTCCCTTTTTAGCCTTATTTTTCGTTTTTACGATTTCGAGAGGGTAAAAGGAGAAAGTCAGAAAGCGAATGGGAAACACAGAGGAGACTGAATCAAAGAGAGAGAGGGAGAGAAAGAGAGAGAGAGAGGAAGAACTCAAAAAAGAAAGAAAAGTAGAAAAGACAGTGGCCGAGAGTTCGTTTTACGTAAGTGCCAGACTCCCAATTTCTCTAGACTTTGTGAGTCCTTGGGGAACCGTGGGAGACGTTAGAAAAGAACTGCGTTTCAGGAAAAGAAAAGAAAGAGAAAAAATGAATCGAGGGGAAACAAGGGACTATGAGAAGCCAGAAAGAAGGTAAAAAAGAAAAACGTGCCAGAAAAGAAAAAAGAAAGCTGCAAGAAGAAATTTTTACAGGATGGTGAGAGACACGGAGAAGAACGAAGACAGAGAGAGAGCAAGGACTGGGTGGGACAAACCAGGATAAGGTCGCTCTGCTCGTAGGGAGCTCAAGGGATGAGACAGCTCCAGGAACACTGGAAACCGTTAGGGGATTCAGACGAAGAAAGAGAGAAGGAAAAAGAGGGGTGATCAGGAATTCCCGGAGGCCCTTCGTCTGTCATCGGTCTTCATGACCCCTTGGCTCCAATCTTGAAATCCTGCAAGATCAGAATCGCTTCAAATCCATCCTATATAAGAGATGGTCCATCGAAGAAGGAGGGAAGCTGGGATAGAAGCGAAATTACTTAGAGAGAAATAGACAAAGTGGGGAGAAAGGAAAAATTGAGAAGGGGCGTGAGAAATAAGTGAATGAAGGAGAAATTTAAAGAGATTTATCAGATTAATTTAAAATCTGGATTTTTCTTTCCATTTTTACTTTCTACCATCTTGTTTGATTATCTTTGTTCTGTGTTTCGAAAGATGTTTGTGTCTGTTCTGGAATTGAATATTCTGTATCGTTGAACATCTAACACTATAGCCAAATTAAATAGATATAACAACAACAGAGCACGTGTAAAGAGATATAAATAAAACAGATATATATAGGGCCTAGATATTATATAGCTACCAGAATTACTGAGGGGCTCCATAGTCTAGTGGTTAGAGCGTTGGACTCATGTTCCGCGTGGTCCCGGCTGAAGTCCTACTTTTCGGCGTCCACCCATTGTCGTAAGGCAAACTGGGGAGTCATGTAAATAAAGACATGACGGCTACTCGGTCTAAAAAACCCCTAAGTCCCAGTTCACACATGCGGTGCGGGTGCCATGCGGTAGCCGCACAAACAGTTCACACATGCTGCGGCTAGTCTGCGAACACTCTGCGGCGTCAAGGACGAATCTCAGTTTAAAGAACTATCGCAATGGATGCGCACGTTCGTGCAATAGTAGAAATAATTTTCTTAGGTATGAAATTTCAACTTTCTCTTTTTATTCAAATTGAGAACATGCTGAGTTCTTTATTATCCATTTGTTTCAATGGCTGCCGCATCGCATGTGTGAACCGGGGCTAATACGTCTGTTCGTGGCCAGGTGGCGCGCAATACTGACCACACTGCCATCGCGGACAGATGGCGTTCGGGCAGGCTCAGGACCTTTCGGTTAGTAACGCCCCTGGTTATTTTGTTATTTATTACCAGAACTACTCGTAGGTATATTATTATTAGTAGTAGCAATAATACTAGTATTATTGAACTTAAAATTTTCAGTTTTATTTATGGCCTTTAGGCCAGTTTTATTTATGGCCCGATTTCTGACATCACCGCTGTGCTCAGGGGACCCGGTCCTTCCCAACGCCACCACCCACGTTTACCAACTCCATGTCTAACACGGTTTCCCTGCCGGAGAAGAATCGGCTCCATGCTCTTTATTTTATTTTGTGTAATGTACCCTGAATTAGTATGCAAATCCTGGAAGCAGTAGGGTTTGGTGGGTTGCGGAACAGTTAGGAGCAATTGACCAGCAAGGCAACAACTCCAATAGGTGAACAGAAGGGACTCGAGCCCCAGGACCCCATTTTTGGATCCTCGGGGCCCGGGCCCGATTTCTGACATCACCACTGTGCTCAGGGGACCCGGACCTTTCCAACGCCACGACCCGCGTCGAACAACTCCAATTTTAATAGGCAAATAGGAGGGCCCCGAGTGCAAAACTTCGAGATCCCATTACTGGGGCCTCGAGACACAGGCCCGATTTCTGACATCACCGCTGTGCTCAGAGGAACCGGACCTTTCCAACGCCACCACCCACGTTTACCAACTCCATGTCTAACACGGTTTTCCTAACGTAGGAGTATCACCTCCATGCTCTTTCCAGAATTCCTGTACTACAAGTTTACATACATCGCTATTTTCAATAAGAAGTAGCTCAGATACTGCTTGCTTTACAATTATTTTACAATAAGGCTCATTCTGAGGATACACGTTTCTTTTCTAAAAGTATGAACACTTTCTAACTGCTGGTTATGCGAATGGTTGGTACACAAGCATTCATTGCGAGTGGTCATGGGTTCAAGTCGCGTGGGTCTATTAAATGCAGTCCTTCGGAACCCACTTCCCTGAAACTGTAGGTCTTTTATATAGAAGCTCTCCAGATCGTTTAGAACGTTGATATAATTTAATTCAACTAAAACACCTTCCTTGTACCAAAAATGCCACAAAATATTGACGTATCTCAGAGAACACCTTCTGCCGACTCGTGAATTAAGTCGTCCATTTCCAAACGACATCTTGTCCCCAAAATTCAATTTTGAGATAGTGGCAGCATTGGATGTATGGTATTCATAGCTTTCATATTATGTATAGTTCCAAACAGTTCCAAAAGATCGGTAAAGTCGTGAAAATTATGTTCAAATGTGGGAAAAATTGTACAGTTACAGACTGGCTTTTGTCCACCAAAATGGCGGAGGAAAAATTCCGTAAATATGCAGTACCAAAAGACTTCTTGTCCATTAAACATATGTATTGCGCAAATGAAAACAGTTTCAAAGCGACTCTCGTCCACAAGTCACAGCAAGATTCAGATGAGTTAAAAATATGTTGTTTTCTAAAAAAAAAAATAATAATAAAATAAATAACTTCTAAGGCCAATTTGTGAGGTAGGGTCCTGTTTTGTACTGTGCCCTTCCAAAATTTTGTGTTCTTTTAATGTGGTTGGTGATCGTATAGAGACTGAAATTACATCCAGTTTGCTGTGTGTTCGATCTAGTAGGACTACTGGGATTGAGAAAGAACCACAGACATCACCCACTGTAAAATATTCCACCGAAAAATCGTTAGTTAGTAAGGGGTCTGTTACAGGAGCAGATCCTGGAAAGGATAGGAAGACGGTCTTAGCCTCTTGCATGGAAGAAAAACATGAAGAAAGTCCTTTACTCATCGAAATCACTGCCCACAAGACCTTCATGTAATCATTCTGAAGTAAAACACTTTTGCTGTAGTGATGTGTCAATGCAAGATTTGAGAGTTTCATGCCATTTTTTTATCTGAAGCCAGTGGATTGCAGGTCAGTGAAAGTATACCAAGACAATTTAATTTTAAAATATATAAGTTTGCATATGCCCAAACGCCTGCGATCGCAAACAAATCACCAACGCTTGGAACAAATATTTCACGCCAGTATCTTATAATAACGTAGACAGTTGTTTTATTCATAAATCGTTATATTTCAGGCCCTACAACAATAATTTCATTTATAGCTACCACTTTGATCCTGTTTCCATTATAATATACAAATAATTACATCATTTTATCAGTCTTGTCTCCGAAAAGTCTCTTCTCCACGACAAAATGCCTTCGTACAGTTCCAAAAGGTATCTTGTCCATCAAACAGCTCCAAAACGACTCTTGTCCAAATTATTTTTTAATATTTCCTTCAAACTATCGCATAAATTTTGTTCCAATTTCTAGCAAGTATTTCTTTACCAATGACCAACAACTCTGCAAAAAATTTTTACACACATTAATGAAAATTTGACGCTTTAGAACATTTTTTTCGATTTCTGAAAATTTTTGTTTTGTGGACAAGATGCCGTTTGGAAATGGACGACTCAATTACACTGACAAATCTGTGATGATTTCAGTTCTCCTTAAGTTGTTACGCGTCAACACAACTTCTTGTCTGAGTTTCTGCATTCGCGCAACCTCTCGTATCTTTACCTTATTAAGCTCAAAATCTATATGTTCATTGTCCAAATCAGCAACTTTGGGAACATCTTAAGCAATTTTTTCCTCTTTCGATCCCACACCATCTGGTAAGCATATAAGTTACTACTACTTGTATAATAATAATACAGTTAGCAAGTCTACTGTAATGTCGGCGGGAATGTCGTTATCTGCAGATTGCCACTGGAGAAGCAACCTAGATTCCAACCCTGCTCTCTGGCCATGTAGACGAGTATTTCCGTGGTTTCCCTCAAGTCAGGGCCGGGATGGTACCGGCGGGGGGGATGTTCGGAATTTCAAAACATTCCGGACTTGAATTCTGGATTCCGGAATCGAATGCAATTTTTATGATCCAGAAGGTCGTAATTCCGTAAAGGAGAAATTCCCGAATGTCGAAACTTAGAAATATCGGGAGATCGGAATTTCGGGTGCAGGAGTGGCAAAACTAAGATGTGCCCAGAGATTGTCCAAAAACACATGACTTGGCTTTTATTAATAAGAAAAGAGAAAGCCCTTTTATTCACCAAAGGACTTTTGTTCATTCCATTCCTCCAAAAAAAGTTCCCTCTTCCTATAAATACCATACATAGCCCTGCACAGACATCTTTACTGTTTCTTAACTAAAACACACAGATTTACTTCAATTTATCATTATTTATACACACCTTTATTTTTTTTAAAATTATATCGCACAGATCTCCGTCAATTTTAAAATTAAATCACAGATTCTCGGAATTATTTTTGGTAATGTTCACAGTTAAAGAAAATACTCGTACATTTGATTTGTTCACCTCAGAACATAAAAGATAAAACTTAGTAAACTTTATTTTGTATGGACCATTCTAATAAGTTCTGACTTCGGCCCGTCACGATTATATTGTGAAGCGACTGCTAGTTAAAATCCACAAACATTCATGCCTTTGTCGGAATTCGAACCCGCCACCTTCGAGTGGCTAAGCTAACGCCTCAAACCACACGGCTGCCTTGTCGGCAACGTGAAAAATAAGTATCTATATACTGGTATCAAAGCAGGTTTGTTATTGTGTTGTAATGAAGAAGTGAAAGAATCGAAACTTACATTCATTCATTATGATTTTCTATTGCTTTTCTGAGATGTTTAAGATCAATGATGAGATTACACTCGCCAATGAGACTGCGAAGGAGTGCTCTCAGTTGAAGATAAGATACATTTGTATAAGTCCATGGACAAAGTCTAATATGTCTGTTAAAATACAATGAAATATATTCTGTCAGCAAGGGATATGAACAACATTCTTTACGAAATCTTCTTTGTTTCACATCTGAACAAAATGTTTAATTAACCAACCGAAGTTTGCCTTTTCGTTGCCTATTGGAATTGAGCCCATATCAGTTAACGGAAATAATATAATTACTTACTTACTTCCTTAATAAATTATATATTTAATTAATTAATTAGGTAAATAAACAAAAAAAAGCAATTCAAAATGCATTATGTAGGTAGCAATACAGTATTATATTTCTTTTGCTGTCTACATTTTGGCAATAAAGCAGCCAGATACCAAGCCTGTACTTACCTCGTCTTTCTTCAACCCAGAAGCTCCACCCCAGTCTATAAATTTCCAGTGCCCCCTACTGATGGTGACAGCCATTATGAAGCTTCGTACCGCAATCTGCTATCTACATAGCTCAGAGAGGAAGTGTGTGGTGCACTTCTGCAAATCAGTGATTTGCCTACGACTATTTTTTTCTCCTTTTCGTACAGCAGTGCTTCCATTATTATTTTTTTTTCTGCTAAGTAAGAATACAAATGTCAAAATAAAGATGTTTCCTAGAGAGAGATATATATACTGTACGTTTTGGAAAATGAAACCAAGACTAGGCGTGGTTGCAAATAAATGTTACTTACAAAGACTTCCTTTCAGTAATTTTTAATGCTTTTTTTATGGTGACAGTGGTATTCATAAAGTACAAATGACAGTCGATTGTGTCCTTTTGTTAGTTGAACCTTTTGACGAGCTGACATACCATTTTAGCGTGTCGGAGAGAATTTCGCAGAGTGCATCAATCAAATTCAGTCATTAGATTCACGCGATCTCAGTTTCTGAATTCTCCTTTCCTTTTGGAGACGTGTATGGAGAGAAAGCAAGATGGGAAATGAAAATTAAGATGTCACAGTGTCTCAAGGAGGAAGTAACATTTCTCACTTAATTCTCAACGCATTGTTTTACATACATTAATTTGATAGTACAAGACAAGGAGTAACAAGGTTGAGAAATAATGTTATAGAAGAGGGAAATTAGACCTTATGCTCAACTAACATCAAAATTGTTAGTAAACTCCCCAAAACTGTTGATGCTCACGAAATTTAACTTTGTCCGTCTGTTCGTAGCGCAGGTTAGAGTCTCAATGAAAAGAGATAGAGAAAAACTGATGTCATATTTAAGTTCACTGGCTTGATTACCGTTTATGTGACCGCTTTTCAATCTGCTGTTTCTAGAAATTATTAGCAACCATGTTTACTTAACTATAGCCTTACACTTTAATATGTACGCTAAGGTCTACTGTATGGACGTCTACAGAATAAGGACGTTCTATTAGCACATGGAAGTGAATGTTGTGGTTCCCGTTCCACACTCACGATTTACCCAACTTGATGTTTCACTGCTGTGGCTATTTTTTTTTTTTATTTATTTTTTTTTGAAGCAGCTTGAGATCTTCTTTTGAGACATTATCGTAATAAAATCCAGCAGTCACACGCGATAACAATTCACAACACCACACGAATTCACGAAATACGAAGACATGACATTATTTCACGCGCGTGTTAACTGTCGCGAAGGAAAGAGCACCAGCTCAATTTAGGATGCCAGACGTCCAAGGCAAGAAGTAGCCTCTCAAGCGAAAAATAGCGAATTTCAATTGCCAGTAGCCCAATACTCTCTTTCTCTCTCTCTCTCTCTCTCTTAATAATGACCAAATGCCTTGGTAATATGGAAAAGAGAGAACTTTTTAATTTTCTTCAATCTTTTGCTACTTTTCGCCCAATCTGGTAGCCCGGCCGGCGGTGGCCTCTTCGCACCTTGATAGAAAGGAAAGACATAAATACGCATCATCGCTCGAAACGAAGTTCCGTTCAAAATAGTTTAGTTCACTAATCACATGATTTTTAATAACTGTGTGTGATTTGCCAACTAAATTTTGCACTATGTAGTGGCATAATCCAATTATCCAAGGATGGGGGCGGGGCGGAGAGGAATTCAAGAGGGGCTGAGCCCCCCCTCCCTGGATATGCCTGAATTCAACACTGCGGTTATTGCATTTTCAAATACACAGATTGTTGCCCAACGGAGGACTTACCATCAGAAATGGCAGGTCCTTTTCATTGGGCTTTGTTTTCTTTATTTAAAGAATTGACGTTAGTTTCCCTATGTATGTCAGGATCAGTCCTAAGATTATTTACAAATATATTTGTCTTGTTTCACTACAATATGTAGCATATTATTCACGGTGGAAAAAAGGACCACACGAAAAATAAAATGGTTTTAACTACGTCAAGTTTTTGCTAGGTAAATGACCAAAAGAGTTGCAAGTAACCTACTGGTCGTTTACCACAACCCTTTCGAGACATGGAAGTACCTAATACTGTAGGTAAATTGTAACCCATTTAAAAAAGTTTAACAAAAAGCAGGGTAAAAACAATCAACTCGTGGGTAGTCGGTTACCTACAAGATTGGTACATGAAGAAATAAACAAACAAACCACTGAACCTGAAGTGCTGCTACTGAAATATGAAGGAGATGTTCACAATTAACGTTCAGAAATCCATGATAAACTCATTAGATTTCCCACACATATTACTTACTATTGCAATGCACAAACCTAACAGAATTTCGGTTAAGATATGTAAAATAAGTGTGTTGGTTTTACAGTGAATTTTGAAGTGAAAACAGAAAGAAACAAAGGTATGGTACTATACGCAAGCGTTCTGAAGTTCTAATTTCTTATGTCAAATAGTTATGTGGTCCTATTCTGCAACACATTTTCATGGCTATGCTGAAAATAACTTCTAAAATCTCCAGTTAGTTGCAACTTTACTTCATTTCACATTCCATAATTTTTTCATACCTATAGATTCCAGCAGGGGAATCTCATAAATTATTTAAAATCCTTTGCTGAAACTCGTCTACATCCGGTGTACACAAAAAGAAGAAAAGTTTTAACGAAAACTAGAAACATAACCAGCATCAACATTACCAGCGTGTGGTTTGAAGTTTCCTGAATTCTTTTTATCCTTTATCTTTTTACTTCATTTCACTTGTAGTCGCTACTTCTCTTATTTTAACTAAAGTACCAATATCTTAGAGACCACCAAACATTTTGGGCTCCTTTCTCCACTGGTATTGGACACAGCCAGATTAGTCACGTGTTCTGCAAGAACTAGCACGCCTTTTCATGTACGCGATAACCTCGTGCTTCGCTGACTAACCAATAGGCACTTGTTCCGATATTCCTATTGGTTGCTCAACCAAATCGGAAGTGCAGTACCCGGTTTCCACCTCCATCAAAAGGCGTCCTAGTCCGAGGAGTAAAACAAACTTCGGACGTTTAACTATCTCACAAAGTAAAAATGGAATCTGTTCTTTGGTTGAGATTCGTTCTTTTGGTTACGCATTATTACTCTGCAAGTTAAAATGTTATTACCCTGGCAAGCAGACGCTCCGAAACTCAAACAATATGCAGAGTATATTAACCACAGTTAGCGTTAGTGGTACTTAGTAATTCAAAACCTTGAAAACAGTCAACTTAATCTCCGAAACATCGGAACAAATGCCAATTTAGTAAGTGTGCTAAGGAATCCATTAACACATTTCAATATCTTTTTAGTGCGCAGACACTACAACACAATTTCTTATCTTCACAGTCAATATAAGACCTACTAGGTGACCTTTCATTAAAGAAAATATCACGTGGTCAAGGATCAAGGCAACGACTCCTCCTCACCACTTTTTTCTGATTTTACAGACCGAAGTCCGCTACATTTTAATTCAAGTAACTCTCCAGTTGGCATCAGGATGCTGACGCCAATCGGGATCAAACCCGGGAGCTCTTGCACCAAAGGTAGGGTCTTTGTTATTGTGTTAAGCTGAAGCTTACTTCGCAGAAAGCAAGAGCATTATTTTAGTTTTTATTTTAATGGCTGGACGTGTATCTATGATTTGAGCCTCGCAGAGGACCCTTTTGTCTGTGAGAATCACTCTTCCGAGAAGGTATTCGCCAGGGTCTTATTTTAGGAACTAACCCGGTATCGGCATGGTGAAATTTAGGAAACATCTTTAAAAAAAATATCTAAAGATGATCAGTAGCAATATGCCTAGATATTAATCCTGCCCTAATCCTATAACGAGTAGAGAACAGAAGTTGGGAAAGTACTGTATAATTACTTTTCTTTGAGAAGGTATTTCGTAAACTGAGCCCTGTAACATTCGGATAACATTTCGTCCATTTATTAGTAGTTTGTTAGAGCTCAACCCGGATCACATCAGCTTAGTGTTTAGGTAGAAGACTTAGAATTGGTACTTGGGAGGCAAGCCAGTTCGACTCCTGCCACCGACAAATTCTGACTGAAGATTTCTTCAGTTTCACCAGGTGTCTGCCAGTATAGTGCCTTGAATATGGTTGCTGCCCTACATTCCTAATCTATTTCCTCGTAAGAGTAATCGCCGAGGTACGTCTTCCATCAGACTTGTGAAAGGCTCAGAACAGAAGCCTGTCTCGCTCATATTTACATTTAAAAATGAATGAACGTAGTTGAAACTGTGGTATATATCTCTGATATTGAAACCAAAAGGAGTGTGATATCGATCTTCCTGAGTACGGTAATAAATCAATTTTAAAGATCCTCAACTATAGTCGAAATGTGGTGTAGACCTTATGTCACACCGCACACACATACCACCACCACCACCAGATGGGAGAAGAGCAATATGTATTAGGGAGTTTCCAACATTTCTTATTCGCTGCATGGGAGGAACATCAGCTATCTTACCAGTACGTAACGGAACGGCCAGAAAAGCTTTTTGAGGTTTTTGGCAGACGAAAGCAAATCTTGTGTGAGGTTCCTACGTATTACCGCATACGGAATTTGTGTGGTAAACGTTTTGTGTTCGAGTTCATTTTAGACCTGGCAAAAGTGGGTTGTAGGGATGAAATTTGCAGCTCCCTCTATGATTTATGGGAAGTTATAGAGGGAAAAAAAAACAAACAGAAGAAAGCGAAGCGAGTAAGCGCAACAGTTTGTGCGGATTCTTCACACCAGTGCGCACACTGCAACCGCCTTTAAAAACGAACTTTTCCCCTTTTCCTACTCGGCGTCAGGTTGACCAGCCTTTCCGATACTTCGTCTTCTGTGATATATGTTCGTATGTGCTTCATTTCGGTGAAAGAGTAAGTGTACTTGTGTGTGTGTGCTTTTTGGTAGAGTGAAGCACACAAGAGAGGTATGAATCGTGGTAGATTTTTAGACGGTTGTGGAAGTTAACTGCGTGCGTGCTAACAGCAGCAGACAGAAGCAGCTGTTGGTGCAAGCATAAAACATCTTTTCATAACTTCATATTAGGAAAGGAGAAAATTACTTTTTTTCTTTGGTTTTTCTTTGTTCCTTGTCTGTAAAGCTGTAAAATAAGTGATGTAACGAAACAAAGAGAAACAAAACAAAGAAAGAAGGATAACAGGTGGATTTTTTTAACGTTAGGATTTTATTATCTTAATTTATTTTTAGAGCAAAATAGCAAACAACATTGTGTACTGTCTGTGCAATATGTGCAAGTTTCCATGCAATTCAAAACAATAGAACTTACGTGTTTAGTTGTTGTTAAATCTTAGATTAGAGTCTGCAGGTTAGACTATTCTATCTTTAGGTTAAAGATAAAATGAATTTGATGGGCGGTAACGGCTCTAAGGCTTATGCCCTTCCTGATCTATCTTTAGGTTATGCGTTATGTACCAAATAAATAGGCATTAAACCAGTGCAAACAGCTTCCAATACAACACTTCTGATGACGACTGTACAATTACCGCCTGAACCAATCGAAAATTCTTGCCACAAGTACAACAGAACAGAACCTTCCACATGGAAAAAATATATCGTGAGGGCCACGATAAAAATGTAGAATCAGTAAGAAGGAAAGTAAGACAAATCATGGAAATATTTGGCAGGAATGGATGAACAAAGTGAGGAAATTACCAGAATGTGGAGCCATAACCAAATTAAAAATAAATCTGGAACCAGCGATTGATCGAAAACTAACACAGCTTAGAACAGGAACACCAGGCTTCAATTGGACATCCAAAAAGCTGCTTCAAAGTCTATATGAAAAGTTTGGGATATAAGATATTCTGAAACCCAGTAGCGGTGGGTGCTATTGTTTGCCCCGTTGCGAAACACACACTTTCTTAAGTTATCTAATTTTTAATTCAGTCACTCTAAAATAGCGAATATGTAATAATATTCTACCCCTCGGAGTTCAAAAATAGCCATAGTTTCCTTCTAGGAAGAGAAAAAATACTTCACAAGTTCAGAGTTTAATCTTGGTGTTGTAATTCAAGCGCACCCGCTTTAACGCCTATCTCGATACATGGCCTTCCTCCTCCACTAGATGTTGGACTGACATTTGTAATACCAACTAGCAGAGGAGTTCAGAAGTTGCACTGCGAAAGCAAGCCGAACATGTCTGCTCATGCCTCCCCTCCTTAGCTTTGCATTGCTTCCACAAGGTGGCATTTGTGGCGAGCA
The DNA here is from genome assembly GCA_022664845.1 of Lepisma saccharinum. Taxonomy (NCBI): domain Eukaryota; kingdom Metazoa; phylum Arthropoda; class Insecta; order Zygentoma; family Lepismatidae; genus Lepisma; species Lepisma saccharinum. Next base: position 16,809 of record JAGDQP010010983.1, read on the forward strand.
AGAGACAAGACCTTCTCCCAAGATGGAGAAAATCATCTGCTAAAATACCCTTCATCTATTCGCAGTCTCTCTCTCTCTCTCTCTCTCTCTCTCTCTGTGTGTGTGTGTGTGTTTGTGTCCGTGTGTGTGTGTGTGTGTGAGAGAGAGAGAGAGAGAGCGCACGTGCTGAATCTCGCGCGCGACTTTCTGGATATTGGAATGACTCATTATAGTGACAGAGCAAATCTTATGCCCACCTCCAGTCTAATCCAATGTGGACCAAACTTTCAGTTTTAACTCAAGTTTATACGTTTCTTATCGCTGTGCGGCCCGTTTTTATTTAAGTTTTAAATCCTGAGTTATTCGTATAATAGTATACCGTACTCTGTATGTAATAGAAAATACTGCAAATAATATTTCCTTTTTTTTTTTTTTTTTGCAAGAATTAAGATATGAATAAAAACGGGCCACACAGCGATATCAAGCGTAAAAAGCTGAGTTAAAACTGAAATTTTGGTTTATATTGGTTTAGACTGGAAGTGAACAAAAGAGATTAAGTGTCCTCTCCTCTTCCTGTCTTCATATATTCATGAATTTTTTGGCAGCATCTCCAGTCAGTCCAGTATCACTTTTAGACAGAAGTCATTGCGGGCGACTCATGTTACTTTAATCGCGAAATTATAATTTTAAAGCTATGGTATTGTATTGTCCTATTTCAATATACATTGTTACGCTCATCAAGTGAATTTATTTATGAGGAAACCTGCTTCTATAAATAGAAATGTATTTTTTTTTTCAAATTTCTCGTAGTCCCCCCCCCCCCCATTTAAAAAGAAATTCAAAATATTTCAAAAACTAATAGCACTATCAAAAATGTAAGTGCATAGCGCACTAGAGCTTACAAATTAACATGAAATACAATGGACTCCGATCTCGAGATCTTGTCCATTGATGAGTGATATGTTTTCTAAGATAATGATGTCATTATTTAATTGAAGTCTCAGCACTCATAAATCGACAAGATTTCGAGATCGTTGTCCGTTGTATTTCATAGTAATTTGTAAGCTCTAGTTCGCTATGAACTTACATTTTTGATAGTACTCTTAGTTTTAGAAATATTTTGAAAAATATTAAAAATGGGAGGGTTGGAGCCAGGAGCCCTGTTATTGGAACTTCCTATCCAGAATCGTAAATACGGTTCTGTCTTTAAACATAACGAGGATATTATTCAATGCATGAATAAGATAGTGAAGATGGAGGAAGAGAAAAATTCAAACACAATCCATCACCCTGTAGTACTCAAGAAAACTCTTAGCTATTAGCAGCCATTTATTATTATTATTTGTAAAATAATGTTTCTTGTGGAAATGTTTAATCAACTTCAAAATCGAGAAATTGACCCTTCCTTGGCTATTTTCCAATTTGAAACAAATATTAGACATATTAGAGACCAGCTTGATGATTCGAGTGAAACAACAGAAAATACAAACACGGTATCAATAACGAGAAAGAGTGAAAGAATAGAATGGGTAAGGGAAGCAAAGAAAGTATGCGATGTGATTACTTGCAAAGCAAACTCACGCTTTACGTTCACATGGCACGTTATGGTAGCCACGCTGTTCACTCCAGAGAAATTTCCGAGTTACTTTTGCAATTTTCCAAAACAAACTGTGGAGAAATTGTGTTCAATTTACACATTTTTTTTGAGAAAGAAAATCTCTGTCTTCACGAACTGTCTTTAATCTACTCGGCAGAAGAATTTCGAGCAATGTCAGAAGCTGTGGGCTTGTTCGATTTTATCGTTCAATAAAGCTGGGAGAAAACGTTTAGTGAATCTTCAAAGTTTCTAAAACTGATATTAACAATACCAATAACAGAGACACAAATTTCTAGTCACGAAAAATTGTGACAAACTATCAAATTATATTCTCAATATTATAGCTACGACATTTTTCTAAGTTTTCTCAAAATCGTAACTAATTGATTTAACGTCCCTTTATTAGAAAATTTGGTCATTTCTTCTTTTGTGTCTATGTTACATAATTTAACACTATGTTGATTGATTGTGACTGATTAGTACTGAATCCTCTCTCACATAGTGAAAGTCGAGGCCCGCAGCCGGGGGGGAAGGGGGGGTAGACCCCTATAAATTTTTCATCACCCCAATACATATATTTAATTTTATTTATGTTTCGTAATCCCAAACCCTTCCTTAATTTTTCTTGACCCTGTACACTTTGTAGCTGGCGGCGGGCCTGAGTGCAACACCCAGTGGAGACAACCACTGGCCGCCACTGCTGAAACCCATCATGAAATTGTATAACATATTCAACGAACAAATGAAGGTAATAGAAGCGGAAGAGATTTATACGAAATTAAATGCTCATGTAATGAACCTCACGTTGGTCAAATGAAAGAAAAATGAAAATAAGTGAAAAACAATATCTGAGAAAGATACATAGCAAAGCAAACGAACGGCTCAGAATTGGTGTAAAGGAAGGAAGGTAACAGCTAGGGTTACCAAAAAATTAAAACTGTAAGAACAGAAAAAGAACGGGAGATCTGGGAAACAGCATACTTCATCAGAGGAATATGATAAACAAGAAAGCAAGGAACATAAGGGAACGATGGAGAAGGTTGTTAAAAAAAACGGAGGCTTAGGGCATTCCGTACTGGTTATACTGGAAAAACTATATTATTGTGTAGATTCAAGAGTAGAACATTTGTAAATAAGTTGAAGAAGTCTCAGCGATTGGGGTGAAATAATCTGTGAATCCTGTTAACGGTGTGTTCTATTAAAGGTAAGGCAAGGTACCTTCGCTCTCCTGTAGCTCGGTACCACAGTAATCGAACGCTTTTTCTCTATTTAAGATAGACCATCACGTACTACTGGTAAGCGAACATTGGAAAATATTGTGTCATTGTCCATATAGCACTTAATATCATGCTTCGCAACTCGCAGAGAGCGGTCTACAAATGAATATGTTATTGTAAAAAGGTGCCCGAGTCATTTTTATGAAGTTTTGAGAAAAACGACAAAAACGCTCATCCCTAACACAGTAAGGATATGAAGTACATTTTTTTTGGTCTATCATGCTACTGCTTTGGTAGTTGGATCAAGACAATTTGTGGTGCAAAACATGCGTCAACCCCTCAAAGAGCCTCAAACAAGCAATAACTCAAAACCACTAAAAAAGTTACTGAGGGTCCTTTTTACAATAACGTATTCAAATATATTATACTTGCGCTAGCTCGCTAGAATAGCGGGGCTTTCGTGCTGGCTTTCTATGTTAAAGTTGCCAATTCGCTTCTCCGTACCGTCTAGTCTTTATTTAGTCTAAGAGATCATTTATGTCCGGTTAACTGGGTGATTTGTACACTTGCTTTCTATTCCTGTGGTCCCGGGTTCAATTTCGATTTGAATTCATTGAACGGAGTGGTTCAGAGCCAACTTTACGAAACAGGTTCCGTCCTTAGAAGCTCTCCAGCTCGTTTACGAACATTTCAAACAGTCAATCGAACTGTAATTGTAATTCATATTAATAAAGTATCGTATCCTCATTGATGAATGAATTATTTTAATTGAATTGTTCATGAATAGTGAATTATCGTCTGCTGAGACTACCTTCTGTTGTCCAAATTCATTTTACTAACTTGCGTTTTGTTATTTCATTCCGTCCATATCTATTCATCCTTTTAGTTGCTATATCATTCCTTTGAAAAACACGATAGACAGGTCGTGTGGAGAATATAGTTTAACATTAAGGAGGCATAGGTGCGTTAAGTCATTTAAAAATTAAACCAGAGATAAGTTCGTCGTTGCAGCCTCTTAGTAGTGAGAATTACAGACGCAGTCCGGATATTCTTTGAACAAATCACGAATTTATAAAGTCATAGATAACTTTTGTGATTCATCTTCGAGCAAAAGCTTTTAAAAACCAGAAGTTTTCAGCATTAAGTGGGTGATCTTGGGTAATGTAGTATAAGAAGCCATGCAGAAGATTACGAACCCTGTTCATTCGACCCCCCGACTTTCTTCTCCGCCCCGTTATCTCATTTGACTTGTGCTGCCGTTGCCAGAAACTTTCTTTCCTTAACTCCCGTCTCCAGTGACTATAACGTGATCTGGAGTCTTGGCCAAATGACGACCTAGTAATAGTACATTAGAACGACCCCAGCTCGTATTCTTCTCCAACTAACATTAAATATCATTGGGCTGATCACCATCCATTTACTTAAGAATGGGAGAAAGAGCGCAAAAAAGTTTCTTAACAAGTCAAGACGTTAAAAAGACATAACACTAGAATAACCCGTAAGAAAGGGAAAAGATGTTCCAATAGTTTCTGAAACTAGGGTATAGCTTCTTACTTATTTGAGATAACCCCACTTTCTTTTCAGATAGAATTTGGAGAGGGAGAAAATGAAAGCGGAAGTATGGAGGAAAAAAGATGGTGTTTGCCTTCAGAGTTCTTCAAGCAAGTGACGAAACTCGCATCGTATCAGAACTTGAAGTCATATTAGATGCTTTAAACCACACATAATAACATGTAATGAAGCTTCATAGAAAAGGGCCGAATAGGAGAATTGTTCAAAGTTCAAAAGCAGCACAACCAGACAATATCGAACCAATATATGTCACATGTAGAACACATGTGTTAGTTCATTTTAAAGCTTCTGTATATATATTGGTTTATTATTGTGCAATTTTAAGGACTTGTAAAATGTTTGTTCTATAGAGTCTTGCTCTCGTAATCTGCAGAGAGGCTTCCATCTTGTTTGCTACGGAAATGGATTTTTACGTAATACGTGCTCTATAAATAAAAGTTCCAAATCACTGCTCGCAAGCTCCTATCGTGGTTCAGTGAATAGAGTGTCGGCTTGACGAGTAGAAAACCCAGATGCGAATCCCGGCGGGTGTAAGCTTTCCTTCGTTTTTTTCATTCAAAATACATTTCTACATGCTCATATGCATTAATAATATATGTTTCCTTGCATTTTTTTTCGTAAATTAGGTTACATCAGTAACCATGGGTTAGGTTAGGTTAGATCAGGTTCGGTTCTGTCTCTTTACACATTCAGCGCACAAACTTCGATCGCGACACGCTTGTAATGTTCTCATCTGCCATTCTAGCATATATAAATTTATGTGTTGACTGTCATTAGTAATACTCTGAGTTTGGAATGAACTCTTTCCTTGGGATTTGTAAATTTTAAACAAAGAAACGGAAGCATGGAATGCGTTTTACTTTCTGGTGGAACGAAGTAGGAACTTTGTTGACTAAAAAACTGAGCCGTGGAACGCGTACTTTCATGTTCTGGTCGCAGTAGGGAACTTCGTTCATTTCTTTTTTAATAAGAGAGAGAGAGACGGAACATTCGTGGAGTTCTGTTATTTTGTTGTGGAACGAAATATAGGAACTTCGTTGATTTTCGAAATAAATATGAACAAAAACGAAAAACTGAAACAAAAATGAACGAAAATAAGTACTGTAGGTATACTCCTGTTTATAGTGTAAAACAAATGAAAAGTTTAGTTGAAACCAAAATATAAGACAAATAAAACAACTAAATAATGTGTAACCAAACGGCCATAGCTCAGTTGACATAGCGTTTGGCTTCGCATTCTGGAGGTCGTGGGTTCGATACCAGAGGCCGACCATCATGTCTGAGATTTTCTCCGGGATGGTATCTTCAATGTAGTCCCTGGCGACTCCTTCCTCTATCTTATTCTGGCCTGAGCTATAGATGTCATAAAGGCCATAAATATATTTGCATTCAAAATATAAATGTATGTTTGGATTCCGGCTCGTGCCATATGGGTTTTGTGGAGCAAAAATACTGTGTGCGTGGGTTTTTCTTCGGGGTTCTTCCATTCTTTTCATTCCACCAATTACAGCATCATCATCCATTCGGTTGCCTAAAAGGCCTTGAAATCAAATTCAAATATCAAATTCTAAATATATGCAGCCCAATTTACTTAGAAATAAGTCGGGTTGCCTATACTTCTGTCTTTAAGGAATGAAAATTGTAGCTGTTTTTGTCGTTACCGAAAGCAGCAGAATCTTAAAGAAATATTAAGGCCTCTCCAATCCATCCAATCGTTGCACTCTCCTTTCTTTCTTAAGGAGCAAACTATTTATCTTCTTCAATACTGTCAAGCAGTTGAATTTCTGCTTTTCTTCCTCTTCCCCTTATTTCTTCAATCATACTATTAATTTACCTCTTCAATCAGTGCATAACCAGTTTCTTTTCTCTCTTCTTCATAGTCTCCAGTTATCTCTTACCGATACACACCAGCATTTTCTCGTTACGTTCTTTGTGTATCCAGCTAATTATTTCCATTCTCCTTCATATCTACATTTCGATAGATCCACGTTTATTTTTCCCGAAATAGTTTCGCACACCACACTTCGAAAAACGCTTCTGTAAAACGTCAACTATGCTAATTGGAATCTAATCAGCAAAAAGAACAGAGCAAAGAACTTTCCTGGTCCCGAGAAGCCCGAATAACAAATGGTATTCTGTAAGAATTCTTTTGTTATTTTGCCTTCATTATATATTTTTAGAAATTGAGTTGAGAGCAGAGCTGAAATCGGTCACTTTCAGTGAGCCGGTCCGACCCAAATATAAGTGACCCGACGAACAGATGGCCTGGTCAGAAACATGGCTCGATTGACGCGAATGACTCCGTGATGTTATTACTATTGTTAGACGTCACATTCATCGTGCTTTGAGTGGTGCTAACAACCTCGCTCCCGGTCAGCCCTGATGGAAACACTGTTCAAAGTCTATAAGAAAAACTCTTTGCGCACCGGGTCAAAATCTGGTCATCAGATTAGGCCGGGTCCTAAGCATATACCCGATTATCCGGTCCGAAACTTGACCCGGTGACTGGTTTCATCTCTGGTTGAGAGATACTTTTTAGCTTGAAGTTAAAATCACACAGATTTTTTCCTCAAAAATGTTTACCCCTACATCTCTCTCTCTCGCTCTCGCTATCTCTCTCTCTCTCTCTCGCCTCCCTCCCTCCCTCTCGAAGTTTCGTTATATCCTATTATTTTCTAAAACAATAAATATTTAGGTTCGTCATTTGTTTTCATTGAAGATTCCGAATGAATTATTATTATCACCTCTAAAGACAGGTAAGATTTGCACAAGGATGCTAATTTAAATTTGGAACACAAACAACAGAAAATAACATTACGTCTACATTTGATCTCAATTTAATACTTATCCGAACTACTGTTACTGTGCTAAATTTCTTGCTTTTTGTGTTGTTCCAGTGGTTCATTGGAAAGTGAACAATTCGTTTCCAAAGTAGCAGCCCATATTTTATACAATTTGTGTCTGTGTGCACGTGTATTTATATACAAAGCACAGTAGTTAAACTGTTTTGTACTTAACACAATTTTCGAGAACTCAATTTGATTACACTCGCACATAAAGACACAGAAGGACAATTCGAACAACTTAGTATATACTTTGAGAAGACATGTCCCTTCTTCTAATGATTTTAGCGCAACCTCGAGGGGAATGAGAAAGGAGATGTTGCCCCCCCCCCCCCCCCCTGTCTTCTACGTGCCTTGCATGACTGATTCGTGGTTTTGGGCTGTGTCGAGTTTCAAAGTCACGAAGTTTGTACTTCTTGCTCGTCTTATTCATACATCTTTCTCTCTCTATCTCTCTCGCACCGTAATTGCTCAAATTAATTTCTCCTTACACAACGAAATGGATGGTCTATAAACCATACAGATATGAAGTGGTGCATAGAAACTGTCTGCGAACTTCGTATCCCAATGGCGGTATTAATCATTTTGGATTTAGCCGTAAGAGAAAAATAAGGAGATTTAGTACGCTTGAGAATTTAATGCAGCTTTCCTTAACTCCACTGTGCCTTCATTTTTTTCTTGCCCTCAAACTGCCAATTGAATATACGATTTTCCATATTTTGAGGAAGGAAAAGAAAACCAGCAACTGGAAATTTACTTTACGGTTATGTTGAGACAAACTGGGACAGAACCAAGAACTCTGAAGGTTTCTTGTTGTTGGGGGAAGTAACACTGATACGTAATTGCTTTAAAGACGTAACACATAAAAGAATGTGAAGTATATAATACTGTTCCAAATATTTTTATTGTTTTAAAAAGAATACAATGGTTAGTGCGTGAAAGTACTTTTAGCCACAGACAAAAAAGAGTTTGTTTAAATAGGACCCAAAGGAATCTTTATTTTCCTCAACAATAGTTCCTAGTAATGAAAAAAAAAATCTCTGCGTGGCCCAGGATCGAACACGTGTTCACGTGTTCTCAACTCGGTTACACCACCAACTTCGCCACGACGATATGTATTCAGAATATTGTACGAATGGAAACTTGCTATCGTATCATCAAAACTATGAAAGAGTTTAACAACAGCTCAATGACAAGCTGAGCCTGAGATGCCTAAAGGTCAAAGAGCTCAAATTCAAATTCTAAAACAGCTCACTGAGCGCAAAAGAGCTCTGTCGTATATTATTTACTACATACAGCTGATGTTGAACTATACAACAGTTTTTTTGCATTTTAAATATCTTTTCAGAGATGAAGTTCCGCCATATTGCATTATTCAACATCGTTGTTCGTTTGTTTTCTATAATTTATTTATTTCAAGAGTACATGAAGGTTACTCTGGTATTCCTTAAAAACAAAATATAAGAAAACAAAAAAGGATACAACAAACTCTTTATACAAAATGGAATTACGCAGAAGAGCAAGTCTGTGAAAAGTTGTTTTTAATTTTGTTGTAAATTTCATATGGATTATTCAATACCAACTACAATGAAAACGTTTAAACAATTCTCACTTATTTCCGCAGTAGTATAGCAGACACTGTTGTGAATTTCGATTAGGGGGGTTTGGTTCTTCTCCTCTAATAATAGTAACACTATGCTGTCTGTATCACAATATTTGGTTCGAGAGGAGATAACATTTTCACGAGACGGGACGAGACAATCCAAGGGCGAAGACTACGTAATATAGGCCCTACAATGTGAATTTTGAACAAAGCAAGTATGAACATCCATTTGAACCTGATAAGGGACTTTTGGCATAACTGTAACGCAATATAAATGTTATACAGTATATCAACAAAAGCTTTTAATAAGCGCAACCTATTAGCAGCCATCGTATCTAAAAGTTTGCTTTGGGAAGGCTACCTGGGACAATGTGTAGACGCCATAGGATGTTCCGTAATACATTTTTTTTCGACATCCTTGCTTGTTTTACTACCAAAATCTTATCAGCTGTTATTAGGTCACATTTGTATCTGTCCTTTAAATTGCAGCACCATAGACATAGTTTCAATGTTCTTCTGTGTGAGGCATTTTAGCGATGACCTCGAAATCTAAATGGGATGGCAATAAACTGAGTAATACATTAATCCACTGTTCATATCAAGAGGTTTTGTTTCATGCATAGCACTTGTTTTTTAAAATTAAAAACAAAGAAAGATTACCACAACGTTTTCCGGCAAAGAAGAAGGTGAATATATAGACAGTAAGTATGCAGTTAACCTTCGCAGTAAAGTAACCGGAAATTCTGTGTGCAGTGAAAGAATGCTGTTCCAACCAAAGGAGATAAACTTGTCCATAATTTCTTAACGATTTCTCTCTCTCTCTTGTCGATTGATATCGAATTCAAGAAACAATAATATATTATTGGACCACTGCGGATAGTTTTCGTGTCAGATTCAGGGCATATTTTTAAGGTGTTCAGTTTTAAACTACTATCAACAATTGCAGTCTTTCTTTTTTTTTTTAAAAAAAAAAGGGGGGGTTAGAGAGCATAAAACTCGTGGTCCGTTCTCAATCATACTACCGTAATCTGTTAGCGTAAACACGAGAAAAAAATATATACCTAGATATCAAGAGAACAATCCTTCGGCTTCTATTGTTAACTGTAACAAATGGTAATTGTTAGGTGAACACTGACAGACGAGTATGCATCATCAAGAGCTTTCATCCCTTACGGGAAGATTCGTTTCGCTATCAAAATAATATGCTATGAACTTGGCTTGTGCTCTGCATAGGGTTCAAAAGGAGACGGATAAAAAGATTTCAGTATGTATATATATATATATATATATATATATCAGCAGCAGTAGTAGTAGAACACGGCTACTACACATGCAAGTCTCGAGGCCAAATGAGGCCCATAAGAGAAGCAGAAGAGATGGGTAAAAGATTTATTTCGGGTTGGGTCCCCCTTCCTCCCTATTTGATAAAGAAGTTGCTCTGTTCTTATTTGGAATTCCTATATCAGAAAACTACTTCAACAGCCCTCAGGGACGTAGGGGTTGGCGGGGGGTTAGAAAGGAAAAAAGAGGGCCACGATTTTTCCAACGGGATGCTAGCTACTGATTTATGTATCATAGGGAAGCTGGGGGAAAGAAGTATCCCCTCCCCCGTTACCCTTCCTGCCCCGGCTGCCTTACTCCATATTACATAGTTATGCGACCCGCCCTTCTTTTCTGGACTCCCGGAAGCTTCTTAGCTAGTAACGTCTAACCACGGAGAGCTGTTCTGACTTCTGACATGGTCATGATTTGGCAAGACACTATGGAAACAGTGATTTTTTTGTGATACAGCTGCGACGCACAGGAACTGGAACTGTTAATATGTTATCAATATTCGATGATTTTGTCTATGTTCTAATCAATGATATGCTTACTCAAGTTAGTTGGTCATAATTGTGTTCCTTTGTTATTTATGAGAAGATTGTCAGATTTTCACAAACCAATATAAATTACACTAACAAAATCAGGCTTCGAAACACACTAACTTGTTTATATTTCGAAAGATATTGAAAATTTCGAATAGAATTCCGGTAGATCAAGGCTTACTTATGCTTCATGCCAACCAAGGTATTGAAAACCCTGTGAATAAGCTGCTAAGTGGTAACTTAACAGATCGGATAAACGAATGCCCATTACATGTTTCTATTCCATAAGTAATTTCGAACATACTGTTCACATACATGCCCTCATGGAAGCAGTTGCAAGCCTAAAAACGATTAAAATCCAAACTTTGAGTTTATAGTACCATAGTTTGTTTACTAAACGTTTTACATTTGAATGGATGTGCGAGTAGGATGTACATACTTAACAAAATTATTCTTTTCAACATATTTACAGTAGTTATTGCATTCCTAAATTCAACCTTAAAACAGATCCCCACTCCGCTTGTCGGCAATTCCATTCTCAATATAAAGAAACTAACATTCAATAAGATATAGAAGTGAAATAAAGCATTAAAAATTGAGTTCTCTTGCATGTAAAACCTCATCATGACAATGATGGGTATTCTGTCCAAAGGCAGGTCCAGACACGAGGGTCTCTGGACAAGGTGAACCCATAGTGGTTTGTTTGTCCTTGCCTTCCATCGGATGAAGATGACGCCCTAAGGACGGAAGATACAGTTTAATTAGGATTCCGAACCACTTGTGTCCCCCACCGGGAATCGAACTTGGGACCCTCAGCCATCCAGGACCCTAAGAATACTTATAAGTTTTATCTCCCAAAGATTAAGCTGTAAAAAGAAAATACATTTCTTTTATAATTTAATCTTCTGTCCACTGACTGTCATGGACGATGAAAATTCTGGCCTTGTGTGACCTGGCAACACTGAACTCACATACGTAGCAAACACGACGTACGAAATTTTAATTTTAAACCATATGTCGAATATTAGTTTAATATTGGCATATTGTGATGTTTGTCGGACTTACAAAGTATACCCTTCTGCGCTTTTCAATAAATCATAGCACACGCTTAGTTTTAGATTCAGAGAAAATGGCGGATGGAAGAATTTGTGAGTCTGAAAAATTGTACCGCGTGGTAACACGAAACCTATATTCTACACAGATGTACACATTCTGCTTGATATATTGATCAGTTTGGTGTTGTTGGAATTCGTCATTTTTCAGACTTAGATATCAGTACTTTTCCACCGGCCATTTTCTGCGGATCAGAGTGTATTTTTCAAATAAGTCAACTTTTTTTTACCTCTTGCAGTTTCTGTTTCTGGAATGTTTTGGTCAACTTTGTCAAACAATTTAAATTGTGTCATTAACAGTTTCGGTAGTGTAGGAAAGTGTGTGAAAGAAAGAAGTCGAAGTGGAGAGAGAGAGAGAGAGTAGAACATTTTTGTGATAGAATACTGCTTTAGCTAATTGAGGTAGAAAGAATTCGTTCCGCCAACTTTCTCGACAAATATAGAAGAAATACAATCCGAAAATGAGTAAGCCAGTATTTGTCACGACGTGCGTATTATGTACAGCAAGGAGTGTTTCTGAACAACTAAGTGCTGAAAAGCATTGAAAATCTCTCTTTAGGAACACCCACCGCACTTCTTGTACTTGAGCACAAAAGAGGGCAAGTACAGAAAAATGTAAAATAGGGCTGAGAGTAACTTGTTTCCCCCTACTTAATCTTGCCCTTATTTACCTCCAGTAGGCCTCTTGACAGACTCATGAGAGTGCGAAACTATTTGCACTTGACCGGAAGGAAACAGCGCGACCTCGTATCCTTCCGTCCTCTCTCTCATCTCCTCATAACCACGCTGTTCGGGCTCTCCTGTTCCGTAAAGTAATTGCATAAGATTTCAACGAATCCTAACGTCCAGAGTTCGGAAAAAGAACACAGGGATATAGTTACTTCTCATCAAGATTTAGTGAACTAATTTACGTTTTAATTAGTCAGCTTTTACTAATCGTTGCAGATGACCTGATTAACATCAGCCCTTTATTTTACCTTCTTACACATTGGTGCTCTGGGTACCAGGAGTTCAAATTTCCATTTCAAAGATATTTCGCTAGGATTTAAATAATATCTTTAATTATGTACATAGAGAAATTGCGATACAACCCGCCTAACTATGCTGTAAGGCTGGTTTGCAGACCTTGTAGGGGCTTCATTACGGTGGGATGTTCCCCGTGTCTTGGAAGTCACTTGGTAATTTACTCCGGCTTTCTTTAATGCTCAAATCATTCTCCTTAATCTCATTCCGCAGTAACACCAATTATTAGATAAATTGTTAGACTTTTTCTTATAGTACCTGGGACATATTCTCTTCGAAATATACTGATCCGCTTAATACAAAGGTGACACTTGTGAAGTTGGGAGCTTAGTTTAACTAGATTCGTTCAGGGCTGCATTACTTTACTTGTAACAGGTGAGAGAACAGAAATACTTTACTGCTCCACTCCTTCCTCCCGGCGGTTTTCTCCACAAACCCCGGTGTTGCTGAGCGAGGCTATCCCTCTGTCTTCAGGGCCTAGTCTCCTCCATACTCAAGTGAATGACATTGAATAGGGGTCCGAATTCCGCAGATCGGCCCTCCCCCAGATTGCCCATTCTTTGCATCTTAATTTCGCTAAACGAGCTCCCTGATCCGAATATACTGACGTGTTGAGTCTTAAATCCCTCTAACGCTCCCGAATTCCACATACAGGATTTCTTGGCGGATCTGTATATTACATGGGAAATTGAGTCCTTCCAGGACGCAAACCGGGATTCGAACGATTCCCAGCAAGCGTCCGGGTTGACAGAAGTAGCCTCCCATCTTAGTTATACAGCCGAGCTTCAAGAGACCACTCTGCAATAGACCAATTGCTCATGTCTTATACCATTGTTGAAATTTTGCTTCAGCCGACAATGAATGTTAAGCATTTCAGAGATAGCAGTCTTAGTTACTTCAGTGACTCATCTCTCACTGCATCCAGGCCCACTCCAAGTGGAGCCCATTTCTTCCCTGCAATTTTTACATCTCTCCCTTCTTATGCGACCGTCTTACAGAAGAGAAAAGAGAATTCTCTTCTCTCGAACTTCACCGCAAATCGAGGTCTGATATACTATATTCTCGTGGCGCCAACTCACCCTATTTATATGAGTGGACAGCTGCTTTAAAAACACAATGAAACGACGACCGTTGAAAAACGCTGCAGATACGTGACTTCCAGCTCAAACCCACAGACAAGGAAAACCGCTCTTTCTTACAAAGACAAAATACTCAGCCTTTGCTGCCAAACTGATTAAACATTCACAGAAATAGATCCCTCGGTTCACCCTTCCAAAATTACAATATTCTTATTGTATTAATCAAGGAAATTATTGAAATTGGGATATAAAATTACTAAAATTGAATAAGAAGTAGTTAAAAGAATGCAAATACAATAACCAATATTTTTCTTTTTTCTTCCCGATTCTATTAACTATGAAAGGTCCAAGTCTTTCGTGACAGGACGAAGGAAGCGCGACTCTTTAAGGCTTTTTAGTACTTCTCTGAATAGAGTAACCGAATTTCGCTCAAATTTTATACAGTGATAATGAATACCATTGACCAGATTTTCAGCTAATAAAATTGAAAATCGAACAAGACACGGAGAAATAATCATCGGATAAGCACAAGAGACTTAGGCTACCTCCACGAACTACCTCAAAAGGCTACCTCCACGAACTACCTCAAACCATAATTAAACGCGAATGTAGTCGGTAGGTGGCAGGCGAAATAGTATTCATAAAGTGAACCCTATACACAGAGAGGTAAGTGAACCTATAGTAGCTCATGTAATAGAATGTGTTATAGTTATGTTTATTACCGACAATTTCAGGTACAGTAGCATTATTCTCTTATATTGTGATCAAATTTGATTAGGATGCAATGTTGCCCAGTTATATTAGCTCTACTTCCGGTTAAGAGAAAAGGATGCACAGAGGTGAACCACACACACAGAAAACCTAGCCTATCTGTGGATAGTTAACGTGCTCACGATGATCTAGTGTTGCATACGCATTAGTGAGAAGCAGTACGTGTACATCCACAATAGGATTGACGGCACTTCTCAGTGTCGGAGGGTGTGAGCAAATCTGAGCTCTATTTTTGCAGTCATTATACAGACTGATCATCTTTTTTTGTTTCATCTTCATCATGCCAAAAGACAAAGGGCAATCTAACAAACATCAGCTTCCATCTGTGGCACAGAAAACATAATCTCGAGTAACTCCAAAATTTTCCAAATCTTCCAAACACAAACGTAGCACAGATCAGTTGTCGAATGCTAGTTCACGATCTCAATCACCGACCGTTCATCATCCTGGCAGTTCGAAGTCACCTCCTATGAAGAAATCTCATAGACTGAGCAGCTCCGACAGTGATTCTGATCATCAAATGCAGGACTCTGACCATGACACGAATAGCAACCACACTTCTAATCGTTCATCATCTGAATCTCTTCATGCTTATCTCCTAACAAACTTTGACACTAGATATCAAACTCCAAAACTACTTCTGAACAGATTTCTGCAGTATGTACCGCGAGCCAACATTTCTCAAATAATACCAACAAGGAACGGCATTATCATCAAGGCTCCTGACTCTACTCTAGCAACAACTATCAGAAATAAGTACAGTTTTGAAATATTTGGCTCCAATGCTCAACTTACACCCATGAACAGCAAACCAATCCATCAACAGCCACCGCCTCGTACATCTCCTATGCTTTCTGTTGTCATTCGTGGAATTGCTCCCGACATCTCAGATTCAGAAGCAGAGCAGGAATTGCGACTTGAAGGTCACACTATTACCAAATGCATCAGGATTAAAACTCAACAAGGCACTCCCAGTTACATGGTCAGAGTACTTACTAACCATCAATCTACTATAGACAACCTTCTTGCATCTGGAGCTTTCATCTACAAGAGGAGATACAGAGTTGAGCCATCACGTACTACACCACCATTACCGTTAAGATGTGAACACTGTCAATCATATAACGTGCATCCGACCAACAAATGTCCTAACACTCCAACTTGTGGATACTGCTCAGGAAAACATAAGACAAAAGACTGCACAAACTTACAACATCCACCTAAATGTGCCAACTGTGACGAACAACATCCATCTTTCAGTTATAAGTGCAAAGGACGTCCTGCAATAGAACTAGACAAACCAGCTTACATCGCCCACTTACGTCTTCCAAAAGAACCAACACCTCCTCAGTCAGCCCAGCAACCAATCAGCATAGAGCAACTGCTCCGTTTCTTAACCATCACCCTTCAGAATCTCTTTCCATTTGATAGGGAAAACGCCCTCCGAGAAATCCAATACGCTGCACAAGAAATCTTCAAACTCACACTTCACGCAACATACTCCGGACCATATGTTCACTTCTCTATCCCACATCCCAACCCTGGTTAAACAGCAGCAGAATCATCACTGACTTTTCATATCATATCACTCACACTTCATCACCATCTTTGCACAGTAACCATCAATGTAAGACAAAGGGCCCATCTGTCTACCATAAATTCTTAGAGTAGCCCCTAGGAGAGAAGATTTATCAATCACTTGTACTGTTTACAAATGTTGTGACGTTAATTGCACTTCATGCTCATATTTTCATTAATCACCCAACCATAATGATTATAAGCGCAAAGCTTATAATATCCAAGATAAGTAATCGATGCAGCTCAATAAATGATAATAAAGTATTCATACCTCTCTTAGACCATCCTTCCTTATACACCTTCCATTATCCCTTCACTCCCCTTTCCTATAAAGAGGGCGTAACCCTCTAATGGGTGCTAGTCACATTGGTGACTAACAATTTGTAAAAAAAAAAAAAAAAAAAAAGAGGTGAACAAATTTGGTTTTTCATAATTTTGCTTAGGCTTAACGCCTACCTAATTTTTTTAGTGTGTCAAACCGAAGTTGTTCTTTATCAGGTTTTTCGTTCAAATACCAGTATTTTGTTCTAAAGTTCCAATTTGGCAATCGTAATTACTTAGTGCCTCTCACCTATTATGCGTGGAAGCTTTAGATACAGATAAGTATACCAGATCTTCACCCTGGGCATAT
The DNA here is from genome assembly GCA_022664845.1 of Lepisma saccharinum. Lineage (NCBI taxonomy): Eukaryota > Metazoa > Arthropoda > Insecta > Zygentoma > Lepismatidae > Lepisma > Lepisma saccharinum. Next base: position 33,679 of record JAGDQP010010983.1, read on the forward strand.
TTATTAAATGCCTGCGCTTTATTTTCGGTCTTTAAAGAAGTTTAGTCACGCACGTCCAGATGGCGCTGAGAGCTCTTTATGTCCCCTGCGCTCTCTGGCGGTGAGAAGTCATACTTCCCGCCACTTTCCTCCTGTCTGCTTATAGGTTGATGAGTCCCCGTGACCTTCGTCTGGGAAATGGTGTTGATAATGCAGAAGTCTATCCCTCTGCCCCCACCACCTCATCCCTTCTTATCTGTGCTTTAGATCCACTTTTCTAAGACAGATGTCTTGTTATATGTAACAAAACATTTTCTTTTGAACTATTTATTGTTGTTATTCTATCGAATGCAATCAGTCACATTAATGCGGAATTCGATTCTTCTCTTTGGTTAGTGCCTGTCTTGTTTTGTAACATCTAAATACTACGTGACCGTTTCCGCTACATGTCAAGCATGATTGTCTGACTCAATATAAAACATACGATCAAGTTTATTTGCAGGTAAATGGAAAGATTGGTTGCATTAATGACATCTATATGTTTCGTGGAACAATTGTCAAATAAAAGGAAAAAAAAAAACAGAAACACCCACACGAAAGCATGAGAGACAAATGCCGATCGAAACGGGCAATGACATGTCTTGCGTGTGTATTTAATGTCTGAGTGTAGTGGTAGGAGTAGGAGTCAAATAATTGGATGTATTGAAGAATCACCTTAATACTGTGAATGTTCGTATTATGTTTGACATGCGATGTTTTTTTTTCCTTATCAAGCTTGTCTGTCTAAATTCATACATTCTCAAAGGAAGTAAAGCGTCGTAAATTATCGCATGATACTTGTCTGTCAATGTATTGAGTCACTGTACGACAGACGAAAGTAATATATTATCCAGGATGTGACAGGGAAATGATTGGTTCGTTCACTGTCACGGAATGGTTCATAGAAAGAAAGATCGAAAAGATCGGTTCCGACAAAATATGGTTACAGAAATATTCAATATTTTTTTCTTCTTTTTATCACTCGCAAACGGTGAAATAGTTCGACAGAAGTATTGCAAGTCGTGTAACCAAACGACTGCTGACCGTCTCAGAGAAGCTAGAAAGAAAGAAAACAGTAAAACGTAAAAAAAAGAGATGAACAAAAAAAAATCGTATGGAGGAGGGAGAAGCATGAAAATGAAATATGATAGTTTGATAGAGAACTTATTCAAGACTGCCGCTAGGGGTCAGAACGCGGATGAGGGTGAATCTTCGTAATCTGGTCATTTATGTGCCCCCTTGACCAGTGACAGTAACATTTTCTCTTAGTGATTTGGAAATCTTGAACTCACACCCCGGAACAGTTTTTTGCTTCTGAAACTTCAACGAAAACAGGGGGAAAAAAGAAAGTTTGAGAGTGTCGTAAAAACAAATTGAAATCCTAAAGAAGGACTAGTAAGGGAAGAGCGATATGGCTGTCGCAAATTGGAGTAACAGAATATTGTCCCTCCAGCTGTGATTTATACCATCCCCATACGTGGCAAGGAAAACGAACAGATTTTTTTTCCTCTTTTTTATTTGCATTTTTACGATTCTTTGTTTACGTTCCTAATAGCACGCTGAAGTAGGTGAGCGTTGCCGAAAAGAGTCATCTGGAAAAATCCGAGTCATTAACATGAAGACAGCGTAGTGTAGCTCCCCTACACAAGATTTCAATCTGCAATATCACAGCAAAGATACCTAACACAGATAAAAAGTACAATTCTATATTTTTGCTGTCAGCTGTAGCAGTTACTGTAGACATTTACATTCAAATTATCGCACCATTTCGTCTAAAACATGACATCGTATAACGTTTTTCATTGGTTCGTTTTCATCAACAGGCTACTTCGGTCTAGGACGCATGTATGTATGTTAAGGTTCACAGAAATTGATGTTGGGATGCTGAATGGATGGGGATATTCTGAGATAAAACAACTTTATCCCAGAGGGGTTGGCTAGGATCACTATCCAATAGACTTTATATAGTTTCAACAGAAATCTGAAGGCTGTAGGGAATGTTTAAACATTTTGAAGATACTGGAAATACTTCCCCCTTTCTCACATAGCAACAACTATAGCAATTTCGAAACGGATGATAATGAAACTAGCTTCTTTCTTATAATATACTTATTTTTTGTTTTATTTGTGAAGAAAATATATTAAGCAGAATCATACTTTTAGTGAAATTGAAACTAGACCTTGTACACTTCGCCGAAAAAAAATGTGACTCTCAATACCCGGCAGTTAGGGCAACCCAACCCGTGTACTTCTTTTTGTCGTGCAAATATTTCAGGTAAAGAGTTCTCGGTCTTTCTTCTTCCTTCTTTCCCTCCCGTATAAAAAAATATTAGAAATTTCCAAAATATGCATAAATTCTTAGAGACTGAATGAGAGAAAATTCGGATAAAACAGCATAGAAAACCATTATTCAAGGAAATATTTAAACTCATACAAAACGGAAACTGAGAGTGACGGATGTCAGTGAGACAAGAGGTGGAAAAGAAAGATTACATAGAGAGAAAAGGAAGAAGGAGATAGAGATAGAAAGAGAGAGAGAACAAACAGAAATTTAACGAAGGAAAACATAGCAAACGAAATAAGGGGGACAATACCAAAATTCGCATATTCCCGAATATCAAACAGTCAGATAACATCCACTCCTTTAGTATTTTGTGTGAACAATTAAAATGTGCAGACTGATGGTTTCTAATCTCATTAGTTCAGTTCTAAACTTTCGCCCAAAAATGATTGTCAGATTAAAATTTCGTAAGTCCCACTGGAACATGACAGTTACGACACACATTTAGTATAGGGGTCAGAACTGGCATCCATTCTTCATAAGCACTCGGCCTCGGACTAAAATCCGGGGAACGGATGATTGAGCGTAGTAGTTAAGAGCTCACCTTAACCAAACTAGTAGAATAGGTCGAGTAGGACATGCGTGCCTTTCCACCTTCCTAATGGAAACTGATTATACAGGTATATAATGTATTAATATCAATAGGTAGTTTAATCCACTTTAAACGGTATTCAACAAACTTTTAGGTTCAAGCAGTATCAAAACTCAAGCACTGACAAAACTCCCAATACCAAAACTGTCATGAAGCCATGAACGCTGCTAAGCTTATAACTAACTAACTCAATGGCTTACGGAACTCGCAAGTTCATCACCACAGTAACAAACGCTCGCCATTGGACTCTATCCTGGACAATATCAAGCCAGTTTTCATCACGAACGCCTAATTCTCGAAGATCCCTTCTAATATTGTCCTCCCAACGACGTCTCGGTCTTCCTATCGGCCACTTTCCATTCGGCTTTCCAACCGGGATAGGATATAATCTTCGTTTTTCTCCCATCCTAGCTACATGGCCTGGCCACCTTAGCCGTCGCGTTTTCCTTATTCTTGCAACATCTTGTGAGTCATACAGTCCGTGGAGTTTCTCATTATAAAGTCTCCTCCATTCTCCAGCCATCTCGTCCCGTTTCGGCCTGTATATCTTTCTCAAAACCTTATTTTCAAACACATGTAATTTATGTTCATCCGCTAGGGTCGTACTCCAACTTTCGCAACCGTAAAGTATTACCGGCAGAATAACCGTTCTGTATATTTTTAATTTCAATTTCCTTGATATTAATCGCGATATTAGAAGTTTTTGGACTGAATAGAAACATGCGTTGCCCGATACTAAGCGACTTTTTATTTCTTCCGTGATCTCATTTTGTTTGTTACGTATGCTCCCAAGTATTTAAATTTGTTTACTTGCTCTATGACCTCATCCTTAATTCTTATGCTTTTATTTCCCACATTCCCTGTGTTTCGGCTTGTTATTATGTATTTTGTTTTCTCTATGTTTATCTGTAGACCTGTCTCATAGCACGCTTCTACTAAGACATCGGTGTTGCTTTGTAGTGCATCTATATCGTTACCTATTAAATCTACATCATCCGCGTATACGAACAGTTGATTCAAACCATTCAATGATAGTTTCTTTTTGTTCCCTTTAATTTTTAAAATTGCATATTCTAACGCAAAGTTAAACAGTAGTGGTGACAAGTTAATGCCTTGTTTCAATCCGTTGCGAATCTCGAAACTATCTGACATCATATTACCTATCCGTACTCTGCTTATGGGGTCGCTGACACACATCTTCACTAGCTGAACAAGTTTTTTCGGAATTCAAAATCGTATCCGGATATTGTATAACTTTTCCCTTTTGATAGAATCGTATGCTTTTTTAAAATCAATGAACAGCTGCTGAACAGTTCCACTGTATTCCCATTTCTTCTTCAAAATTTGTCTCAAGACAAAAATCTGGTCCAACGTGGATCTATTTCTTCTAAATCCACATTGGTGATCTCCAATTATTTCATCTACGTATACACTTAGGTGTGTTAACAGAATATTACTTAATACCTTGTAACAGGTTGGAAGTAACGAGATTCCGCGGTAATTATTGCAGTCCGATTTATCACCTTTTTTGTTAATCGGAACAATTATTGATGTTTTCCATTCCTTTGGGAGCTCCTCTTTTCTCCATATAGCACTTATCAATTTATGTAGTTCCTTGATTAGTGCCATTCCCCTCCCTTTAATGAATTCTGCTGGAATATTGTCTATTTCTGGTGATTTGAAATTCTTCAGTTTCTGCTGCTAAGCTCATATTTCTAACGATTTTTTTTTTTCATTTTTACGATGTAAAGGAAGTTATATAAGGTATATAAACCAATCTGTAAACTCTTTCACATGGAAATTCTTTAGCATTCCTCTAGTCTATCGCGAAGAGAACTAAAGGCTCGTTTGCCCATCACTGTGGTTGAGATAAAGCTCAGGATCAGAATGGTAACAATATAAATCAGTTTGATTTTTTAAAGCAAATGTTGCACAAAAATATCTGCGATAAATTGTATTCGTTAAAGATAGTTTTCACTCATTCATTTCTACTTTTGTGGGAAAGAAAATAGTTGTAAGTTGTAACGGGTATGCTTCGGTTGCTAGGTAACGCAATGTTGACTCTTTACGATGCGAAAGAATGTAGTCCACTGTGTTCAGATACGATGACGGTGGTAGGAAATACTTATGATGTTCCCAATTTGTCCCGGATTGAACTATAGCAGGAAGCCACAGTTAAGGGATGTCACTGCTATGGGAATCCATGGCCCAAACCGTATAACATACATACACTATGTTCCAAACAACATGTGAGAAAATTCCACTGATGTAGAAAGCGCAAGAAAGCCTTTAACTGCACCAGGAATATATCATAAGAAAAAATCTACCTTTCATGACAATAGAAGGTATATTTAACGATCATCTCGCTAGGTTTACATACCCGTCCGGGCTATTGTATAATGTTCATTAACTCTCTACGAGCAATGATATACATATCTTACTAATACATGCAAACAATCAATAATGTTTATCACTTTCTTCTTTCTATCTCGAAATATCTTCATTAATTAAACCAAGCAATAACAATTCTATTTTAGTTTTTACTAGGCTCACCAATATAGTTTTGTTTATAGAGTACGTGCGCACCATCTATATTGCACTCTGGCACTGGCTTCAGTCCATAGTAACAAATAAAATAATTTTTCCAAGTTCGTATACTCATACTGTAACTCACGGTTACATAGTTTAGGGAAAAAAGGGGAGAAGGCAACTAGGAATACTTTTCATTAGAGATCAGGAGAAGAAACATTTTTTAATCAGAAGAACATTCTGCTTTAAATTGTTAGATGTAGTTAAATTAGGGTAATTCAGTTTAAAAGTTTAGAACTTTATTTGAGACCTGTCGCATCAAATAATGTAATGGAAATTTTAATTAGACAAGAACAGATGAACAACTTGCATGACATCTATGTAACAAACATTTTACTAAGAAGATAAGTACAGGTTATAGGGTCTATTATGTATAATTCAGCCAAAATGAACTTTCTATTAAAAACACAAGTTTAAGCTATTTGCATACTTCAACCAAACTCTTAGCAAAATAATTTGTCTTGTGGTTTATCATTGTAGTGATTTTTATACTGAATGTAAAGTATTGTTAACAAATAGAGACCCAAGCAAATTAAAGAAAAAGAAAAAATGTAGTTAGGCTGTTATGTCTATAATTCTTCTAATTCGAAGATATTTTCTTCTGTATATCTGGTTCGAAAATCAATTTTATATGAAATTTTGAATTATGACGTCACAGATTTGTACTTGACGACAATAGTTCCGTATGCGAACTGAACAAATAACATTTCTTTCGCCAGATCCCTAAAGAGTTATAATGTTTTAGTTGGACCAAGGAAATCCAGATCTTTTATACATCGTCACTACAAAATGGAGAACTTTTCAAGAGATTTTAAAAGAACAGAAATAATTATGGCTGGTAACACATGTTAATAGAAACCGAATGCTACCTCAGTTTACCTATGAGATTTCTATAAATGCAGCTAACAGTAAGTCATTCTTGTATCACTGTTAGATTAATATGAAATAAACATTCTGAAGATTGTTGTGGAAACCATTAAGAATACTTGGACGCTACATCTGAAGTCGTAAGCTGAAACAAAAACGAAAGACTAAAACCTGTACGAATCCGAGAAGATTCAACTTATGTGGAAGGACCTGCACCAATCTGCAGTGCACTCATGAGTTTAGTGATGAAGTCACATGAGAACAAGTTATCGAACATTTAGCAGCACAGACAAGCACATAGAAACAATACAGTGACGTTCATTACAATCACTCACAGACTTTCTACGTCCGCCTGTCAAGAATTATTAGAGTGCTTTCAACTCAGTTACATTCAAAGCATGATCTTATATGACCTATTAAGCACAGAGATTGGAAATGTGTCATCACTTTCCCCCATATTTGCAACGTATATTCAGAATCCGTTAACGTTAAAGAATGACAGTCATCTAGCTACCATATATCACATAAAGCTGAAACTATGGATTAGTCGTATAAACTGTCATTGGAACAAATCTCAGAGCATCTGGAAGAGAACAGCCTTTTGAACAAACACGCACACACACGCACTCTTCATCCAAAGCCATAAAATTCTGTTTATGACGGATGCACTGGTATTGGAAACATGATCCTGAGAGCAATTAACGTTTTAATGCAAGTACATTCCCGCTGGTAACATTGGATGGTTAATTTCTATCTGAATTACTCAATTACGTTTTCTCCCAGCACGTACGAAGTAAAGAAGTTCGTATCAAAAAAAAAAGAGACAAACTGAAGCGAATTGCTAAAATAATTGTTTTGTAATTTTGTGAGGTAACTGATATACAGGGAGTGTTAAATTTTTATTCTTGTTTTTTTAGACTGGTTAACAAAATCTGAGCGCTCTGAAGCGAGTGGCGTAATGTTATTTTACTCATTCATATGATGTACGTTCTAAAAAAGAGCATTTCATTTACATCAAACACTTATTCACAAGGTCAGCGTTTCTCAAAGTGTGTTCCGCGGAACCCAGGGGTTCCCCCAAATACTTCCTAGGGGTTCCATATAAACCGAACTCGAGGAAGCGAATAAAAAATTCGCAAGTCTCTATCTCATCTAAAAGTTGGTTTGAATTTTGGGTCCTTCGGAATTTGTTTTTGGAAGTTTCAGCGGGAATAATTTTAAAAAATAAGAATTTTTGAAAAAATCGAAAATGGCAAAAGCTCCTTTCCGACACTTGTTTCGAACCGTAACGAAAAATGTTTCGAAATTCGAAAAAGCTAAAAATCTTCCGGGAGGGCTTCCCCCCACCTTTTTTTTTCGAGGTGGAAATTTCAACATTTTGGACTTTTTTCGATGTACAAACCAATATCAAGGAAACGAATATAAAAACGGAAGTCTCTATCTCATCTAGAAGTGGGTTAGAATTTAGATGAGTTACTTAGTATTATCGTCAAAAGATCTAGATTCCTACCTAAGTAGGAAATAATTATTTTTCGATTCAGGTTCACAATAAGATTCCAAACCTCACAAAATATATTTATTTTTACAGATGAATATGCATTCATTCCATCGACAATGGTGACCAGCGCCAAAGGTTATAATCACTGATTGCATTTATCGTGTTTCCACAACTTTCGTTTCTCAAATCATTTGACAATCGTCCGTAATTGTACATGCGCCCTAACGTCAGTTCTAAAACTATCAAAAACCCGCTGTGGAAAAAGATGTTTTAATTATGTTCTCTACAAGCAGGACAACAATGTACGAATGTATATTTTTTCCTTATACCTTATACATGTGAACACTAGCAATGACTGATTTAATTCTATGTTGTTGTAAACTTGGCAACAATGTACGAATGTTTCTTTTTTCTTCTTGAGGGAAACAAATATCTGTAGATTTGAAACGTTCAGTTTTAACTGTCCTTTCAATTAAGCTTGAATTTCATTGCATTCAGTTCTGAGTTTAATCTAAATCAGGATGGATCGGTGGCTCAAACCAGAGTCATTAAAGGTTTCAGTTAATTGTAACAAACCTTCAACGTCTTCTAATGTGGCTGACGAAAAACATGTGCTACAACAGAATCACTCATCGTTCTAAAATGTGGAGAGTCCAGCATCCAAGACAATACATGTAAGTAAAAAACGTAAATATGATGAGAGTTATTTAGCCATGGGTTTCATGGATACTCAAAACTGCCCTCAATGTGTAATATGTGGTAGAGTGTTACCTAACAGTTTCATGGCCCCTGCAAAATTACGGCGTCATTTTGAAACCAATCATCCTGAGTTTCAAAACTAAATTGTTGATTTCTTTGAGAGAAAACGTCGTGAGTTACTAAATTCACAAAAGACCTTAGCTCAGACGTCATTTAGTATGAATGAAAAAGCAGCAGAAGCATCTTTCATTGTAAGTTATAGATTAGCACGGCCATTCGAGGCCCACACTATAGCCGAGAAACTGATGAAACCTTGCACGATTGATATGCTTAACTGCATGATAAATGAAAAATTGGGTAAAAAAATCTCTTTAGTTCCACTTTCAAATGACTCAGTCGCTCGTCGTAAAGGAAAAGTTGAACCGTCGGCTCAAGTCTTCTCCTTTTGCACTACAAATTGGTGAGTCAACCAATGTAGCAGGTCTGGCTGTTCTGCTTGTACGTTACCATTATGAAGAAACTGTGGAAGAAGAAATGCTATTATGTAAACCTCTCCCATATAATACATCTGGGTCAGAAATGTTTAGAATTATTAATGAGTATTTAGAAGAAAATCAGATATCATGGGACAACTGCGTTGATGTTTGCACTGATGGTGCGAAGGCAATGGTAGGAAAAACAGCTGGAGCCACGCATAAAGGAAGTGGCGAAAAATTGCAAAAGTAGTCATTGTATATTCCAGCGTCAAGCATTGGCCATAAAGAAAATGCCTCAAGAACATCCTTGATGAAGTAGTCACAATCATAAACTTTATCAAGTCAAGAGCACTAAATGTAAGGCTCTTCAAAATTCTTTGCGTCGACATGAGAAGCCTTCATCAATCCCTCCTTCTCCATATAGAAGTCAGATGGCTTTCTCGCGGAAAAGCTTTAAGCAGGCTCTTCAAACTAAGAGATGAGGTAAGAGCTCTTCATCTCGATGATTTTCTTCATCAATCACCACTTCGAGCTTGAAGAACGTTTGAGTGATCAACAGTGGCTGCTTAGACTTGTTTATCTAGCTGACATATTCGTGAAAATGAATGAGGTCAATCTGTCCCTTCAAGGAAAGAACGCAAATGTATTTACAGCAGAGGACAAAATCAGACTAAGTTGCAGTTCTGGAGCAGAAGTATCACTCAGTGTGAATATGATGTGTTTCCTACATTGAAAGATTTTCTTGAGGAGAACGAAGGGAATCTCGGAGAATTTGATGGCATTAATAAAGAATTTATGGAACATTTGGAGAATTTGCAACACACTGTGAATCAGTATTTTCCAGAAAAACCAAGTGAATATCATCAACATCAGTGGGTCAAAAATCCATATGACATCCAAGGAAAGCCTCCTCGCCTCACCGTTGACGAATACGAGAAGCTAATAGACTTGACGTCCGATTCATCCCTTCAACTTCAGTTCAAGAAGCTGCCATTGATAGACTTCTGCCGCCAGTTGAGAAAAGAATACTCGGGGTTATCGAAGAAAGCTATTGAGGTGCTACTTCCTTTTGTAAGTACCTATTTAAGTGAAACTGGATTTTCTGTGTATGCGTCCACCAAAAGCAAATACCGAAGCAGACTGGATTCGGAACCAGATATGAGACTGCAGCTTTCCGCCATAAAACCTGATATTAAAGAACTCTGCAGGCGCAAAAAACAAGCCCACTTCTCCCACTGGTCTCAGCATATGTGGTATGTTTTGTATGAAAAATGATTTTCATGTCACATTTCAGAATTAGGTTTTCATAGGCACTTCAAAATATTAAATTACTGTAAATATGATCACTTTTATATGCACATGAGCTCATGTGCATATGAAAGTGTAAAAGTGATCATATTTACAGTAATTTAATATTTTGAAGTGTTTATGAAAAACTAGATTCTCGTGTGCAAATAAAACAGTTTAAAAGTGATCATGTTTACAGTAATTTAAATTTATTGCATTTTATAATAATAGTGTGATGTTAACTTACATAATAATACCAAATCTAAAAAAAAGTGCTTTTCTGTTCAATGGTAGAGCATAATAAATGGCATTACTATTATTATAAATTGTCGAATAATTTAATACTATTTTCGTGGGTTCCGCCATTTTATTTTGGACGTGAAAGGGTTCCATGAATGAAAAAGTTTGAGAAACACTGACATAGGTTAAAGAGTAATCATCTTATCGATGATATCCTTGCATGGTAAACTACACTTCCTACAATAAATGTTTGTGGATTATATAACCCCCAGGCGTTTGCGACGTAATTTGTATTATTTTCTTTCAAACTTAAGTTTTTCGGCTATGGCCATCTTATATTTCGATGTTCATGTTTTAAACTTCAGAATTGAAGTCATCACTCTCCAGAAACCCCAGATATACGAAAATTGGACTAGAATTAAACTTGTACTGTTTCATCCGTATCTTCCACCTCAAAATATACCTACTTATGTGTATAGGTCTATCATGACACCGGTGGATGAGTGGTAATGTTTGCTTGTAAACAAGGAGTCACGGGCTCAATTCCAGATGGATAGAAAGTAGTTCAAATACAACTTTATAGTGCAGATCTCGCGCTCTTCATCTCATACAAGGCAATGGTAAATCAGCATAAGTTCAAGTTACTCAAGGAACCTTTTAAGTCATATATTTGCCTCCGAGAAGAACACTCAACATCATGACAAAATAACGAAAGTAGTAGGCAGTAGGGTGGACTCCGAGTCTATTTTGGTGATACGAAAAATTCTGCATATTTGTTACTATTCTCGACATATATCCAAGAAATTAGATACAAATATGAGTGAACATTACTGGGATATGATGTTAAAAAAACATGTTGAAAAAAAAATATGTAAAAGAAGTAGTGAAAAATAGTGCTCAAGAAGCATCAAAATCTCACTTTAAAAAAAGTATGTAAACTCCTTACGCTTCTATTCTCAGTGGTAGAGCGTTGGAGTAGCGTTCGGGAGGTCATGGGTTCGATCCGAGCGGCCGACCGTCCTGACTGAAGGGTTTCCACGAGTTTTCCTCAGTCACACCACGCAAATGCCGGGATGGTACCTTTAACATAGGTAGTGGCCGACATCTTCTCGTCCTTTCCCCTTCCCTATCCAGGCCTGAGCCTTAGATGCCTAAAGGTCATAAATAAATATATTCTGAATTCCTTACACTTCTAATGCACATTGCTTACAGTTTTGAAGCAGTAAACTAATAGAATGTCAGGAAAATGTTTTAAAAAGTGTAAAATAATGTTTATTTTTCTTTGCATTGCACACTGTTGATCTTTATGGTAATACGAATTAAAGTGTAACTAATTCATACATTTCTAATAATAGTAAATAAATAAATCCTTATACAGGTTGTTGATAAAGAAAGTAGCACAAACGAATCATTGTAAGTACCGGTATATTGTAACAGATGAAATTAATATGTACAACCTTTCGGGCCGCGTATGGTACTTGTGATTTTCTCATAAGCTCTTGCTGTGGATGCCGTTGGTGACATGACATATTCTGCACGATATTGCAGTTCTTGCCACACGCGATTGTACATGGTAGGTGTAACCAGAGCCACACTAAGGGAGTGATTAAAAGGATTGTAGCCCGGGGCCCAGTCAAAATAAATAAGATACACTTACGACCACAGGGAACAGGTAGCAGCTAGCAGGGGCTCTAACATAGTCTATAGCCGAGGGCAGGAGTCAGTAGTTAAGTGCTCTCAAGTCTCAAATAGCCTAATCCAACATTGGGTGTAACAAGTGGAATTGCATGAGTAATTTCAGTAGCAAAGCGTGGGAATAACCAGGGTAGACAGCGTCTACCCACTTTTTAAGAAATGAATTATTTATTATTTTGTTTTATTATTATTAAAGCTTTGATTTGATTTAACCCTTTATCACTGACATAGCAGCTACTTTCATCTTATATGTTTGACAATAAGATGATATTGTCAAACATCTTATATGTTTGACAATAAAGCAACTAACATTATACAACCATAATATTTTAAAACATTGCAAATCTTCTGCTGGCTCAAAAATGACGGATTAGGTTGTTCGCGCTGTACTATGGGCTCTGGCTGGACTGCATTCGGAGGTAGCGGCAGCAACGTCTTACACGCCAAATAAGAGAAGCTTGAACTCGAGACACTGTTCCAAATGTCTCTCTTGGCTTCTGCTTTCGAGCTGGGTCGTGTAGTGACACACACACACACAGAGAGAGAGAGAGAGAGAGAGAGAGAGAGAGAGAGAGAGAGAAGAAGAAGAAGAAGAAGAAGAGTGTACAGCACTCTGCGAATACAAGTCTACCCTCGAACGCGCTCTAATGCGCATGTGTGATAGATATCCTCTATGCATCGACAGTGAATACTCAGTGATGGATGTGTACGAGCCACGAGACGAGAGGGACTTTCCCACCCGAATAGCTGTAGTTGTTAAATGTACTTCGTTTTATTGTTGAATAACATTTTTTAGCGTTGTAGGCATTTTCCTGAAAATTGCTGTCTCTGACAATACACAGTGACAATGAAATTTTGAATTTTTAATCAATTTTATTTCCTAATTTTCCCCAGTTGCGGTTTTTGGATGGAAAGAGAGAGGTTTTTCATTGAGGTATTCTTACTTGAGTGGGTGCTTTCTGTTTCATTGTAGCCAAATTATAAATTTTGTAACCAAATCCAGGGATTTTGACAATCATTCAACTACTAAATTTTCTAACTTTCGCATTGTTAATGTAGAAAAGGTTTTGTGAAGTTTGTAATTTTGGGCCATTTCAATAAGTGAATGGTGTCGGGAGAAAACAGGGAATGTCGATTTATAACGATTTTGTACTGTATAATATTCTATTGGGGGAAACTGAAACTACAAAACTGTCAATGAACGAAGGGTTAAAACTCATAAATTACCACATTAGACTATATTACATATTTTGTGAGCCATTAGACATTAAGCGTTTAAGGATTTGGTTTAAACATTAAGCCATTAAGGAATTAAAATTTGATTTTCGCAAATCTGTTTTGTGATATTCCTTGTATTTTCCCGACACTCTTCAACTAAGAACTTCAATACGTCTCGATTCAATTGGCCTCAAATATCTCAAATCCAGAAATAGCCATGCCCCAGCCAGGATTCGAATCCAGAATATTGGATTCCTGACACCTCAGACTGCACGACTACTGTGGTCGGTTTGTTGATACAGAATTTCAGCCACATTATGCCCAAGCAACAAAATCGTAGACATTTTTTCGTTGGTAGCATAGAATTTTAGCTTCGATGTTTTCGGTTATTTACTGTATACAATAACATCTGAATTCAGCGGGAATGTACACATGCAATTTTTTTATGGTGTGTGCATATCCTGTTACGACGGTGACTTATATGCAGCGTCAAGTACTGTTGTGTTGTGTGGATGTGAAATTATGTTGTAAAGGTGTTTATTGTGAGTTTAAGTGCTCTAAGCCCTTTTGAAGATGAGCAACATTAAGAAATCAAGTTATTAGATGCTTACATTGCTGATATAGAAAAGGACTGCAGTGTAATATACGCGTAGTAGCAACAGGGTAATATTTGGTTTACTTTTGACTTTTTCTTGTTCCATTGGGTCTACTTATTTGTTTATCTCACGCTTCGCCACTGAGTAATTCAGGTTTTCAGTTCATCTACGTCTTGTGGAAGACGTAGATGGTGGAGATATACAACTGATTCTTCACAAAACCAGAAAGAAAAATGGCTAGGTTTGAGGTTCGAGAAACGGGAGTGTGTGTGGGGGGGGGGGGCTTACGTAATAAGGAGGCTTACATAGCCTCCTTTACTAAAGTGCGAAAAGTCCAGTATATGTACTCACATAGCAAAATGCGGTGGAGTGCCGCCTTGCTGAAAAGCAAAGAATTAGTTTTCCTCTTGATAAACTTTGGTAGACTTTATTTTTATATGGGTCAGTCTAGTAACTTTGGACTTCGGCCCGTCACGATTCGCCCTTTAGCCATTAAAATCCACACCCATCCCGAGACCTTCTAGTCGTTGGCCTACCGCCGTAGACCGCACCGCTACCTGGCCGGCAGTAATCCTCGTGAACTTAGTCGTACTATGTCGAGACAAAAGCAGCCTGTTTTAAAAAAAAATCAGCAATAAAAGAAGAAACTGTACACTTTTCGTAGCATGGAAACTGTATAAAATGTTTATCTTTGGTGAGTCACGCACGTGTTCAACGGTGAGGTGGAAGGCTAAGTATCCAATATGCGGATGTCATGTCCATTGAAAATTGACACATGGAACGTTACATCATGTCTCCTTTAAAATTGCTCGTTACTTTTGCTGCTCGTTTGTCATTTGTTTTTTCTGATGGAGATCATATTCGTGCTATGCCTTAGGTTACGTCCTTGCTGCTGCTGCTGGCTTCGATAGCCAGTTGAAGTGTTAATTAAGTAGGCTCCGATAGCTTCTATTTTTGTTCTTATCCTTTAAAAAAACTCGTCACTTTACTGTCGAATGGATTAGTGAACATCCCATGTTATGTTCTTGCATACTCTTCTGTGCGATATTATATCATCATCATATACAGTGGTTTTTGGTTGATAATTATGTTCTATATAGATTGACCGGTTCAACCGTGGTTCTAGTCTGCCATTTGGACCTACTGTGATTTTGCTTATAGCTATTGTCTCAATTCTGGAGATTGAGATTTTGTATTTCCAAGACCGGTCCTTGGGTACTTCAATGGCTAAACTTTCTAACAGGGATATTCAATTTCCAGGACACAGTGATGACGGGTCACTGTCTATTGTAAGTAATTATTTTTGTCATTATTGTTATATTATGTTAATTTTGGTTGTTATTTCAGTATTTGGGAAATAAATGTTATATGTTGAATTAGATTCAGTGAATATTTCATTAACCTGCTAGTAAGTAGTTATCAGTGAGTTCGTAATAATTATAGTGACTACTGGGGTCACCCAGACTAAGTGAGTTGGTCATTCGGAGTTGGGATTCGAACAACCCTTCCTGTCATTTTGCATGATTTCAATCATGGAATGCTAGATGGACGTTGAATCATTCTTTCGAGGGCTCACGTTATTTAGAGATTGCTTAACACAATCGTTTTTGGGTTGGGAGATTTATATGATAAAGGACGGAATTGCTAGCTTCCCCTTTGCCTTCGGATTTTTTAAAAAAGATTCAATTGTTGGTTGGAGGAGTGGATTTTCTCTGCCCTTGTTGGTTGGATATATATATATTTTTTTTTATTAATTTTCAAAATTATTTTGGTTCATCTAAAGGCGAAGGTTTGTTCAACACATAGAATCCTTCCCAGGCAAGCATTTCCGTTACAGAGCTTGCATCCATTTTAGTTGTAAGGTTTAACCCAAAATATGTTGACGCAGCATCCTTCATACGCTTCGTTAAATCTTTGCATTTTCTTACTGACTTGATTTGTTGACATACGCGACCCGGTGGCTCTCTCTCTTCATTGTCTCCGTGGATGGTCCAAGCCGATCAGTACTCTTCCTTACATAGACATTCAGAGTTTCAAATCTTTTTCACCCACCTGTAAATTATCATTCTGAATTGGCTCCGTACAATCTGAAAAAAATTCAGATCGCAGAAAAAAAAATAATTTCAAAGTTAAATTATCCCTATTCACTTGCTTTATTGTTCTATCTTCAAACGTTAATATGTTAAAAGTGTTGTCTTCTTTATGAATAACCCTGTATATAAAGCACTTATATGTTTTATCATATGTTTGTATAGCATTCAGCTTATCGAGAAAATTGGAGCACCTCTTAAACTTTTGACCGTGTCGTGCAGAGAAGTTCGTTTTATATTCCTATAAGAATGTGGCCTTTCCTGGATTTTTTTTAAATCTATGGACTATAAATTGGACATGCAAATGTACTTTCGTTTAAAATGTAAAGTTCAAAGGGGGAAAAAAAATCGGATAAATTGCGTTTTATCTTTTCGCAGCCCAAATATCATGTGGATGTCGCTGATGCAAAAACTACAATATGGTGAGAAAAAAATCATAATACCGTACTTTTTTTTATCTCACTTTTCTGAGAGACAGCGATAAATCACAAATGACACTCAACACTCTCTTCAGTCTCATCTCAACTGTTTCATATGTTCATTTTCCTGGAAATCAAAACCCCCCGAAACACGAGTACCATCTGCAAACTATCAGTCGTCTAGTTACAACACTCCGCTTTTACATATGTCGCATCTATGTCATTGTGCACACACTGGCCACAAAATTACAGTAGTTACGAGAAACCAGAGTAGGTCTAAGTGTCATTCAACGAAATGTAATACTGTACCTGTCCTACTGCCCTTTGCAGCGTGTATTGTGCTGAGAAGCAGAATCTACATAAGTAACAAATCGTCTTACCTGAAAAGAAAAAGAATGTTGAAATTAAATTCATAACCATTATATTATTTTTATTATTATTATTATTAAAACTGAAAAAGTTGCTGCATTGTACAGAAAACTGCAAAAACAGAATCATAGCCGGAGGCTCTGTAAGGAATATAGGGCATTTCCTCCGAAGGCTCTATAGGGCTTAGTTTCGTCTCAACAGAACTGTAGTTTTACATTGTTTTAAACAGCATTACTACTATTATTTCAATACAGACTTATACCTGTATTTGTAACGTGTGTTTTCGTAGCCGCCCTTGTAGAAATATTGTAGTACAGCACAGAATGATTCTGGTACTTATTTCTGATGATATTTTTCTTCAAGATCTTAATAGTTTAAATTTGGGAAATCTTGTGTATTTTTAATTCCATGTATAAATAAAGATCTACCCTCACTTTTAGCATACCGTTAGAAATGTAATATCCTGGATCTCTAATTTATATAAAACTGTTATTTGTTTAAATTTATTGGAACAAAGTAGCCAGATATACAACTTTCACTCTAACAAAGTTTAAGAATTGACGGTCCCAGGATTCGAACGCCAGGACAATGATCTATCAACTGGGTTACGGTCGATTAGAATCCATAATAATACAATTAGACCTCATAATAGATAGACTTAGCGCGCTTCCCCATTTATGGCTGCGCTAAAATCAATGCTTTTTGTACAGGAGCATGTGATTTTGAATCCATCCGCTAGGTTGCACTGGCATCGACCTCATATTCTATTATGTGGTTGATGTTAGAGCAACCTAGCGGATGGATTCAAAATCACATGCTCCTGTACAAAAAAACATTAGATTTTGCGCAGCCAGAAATGAAGAAGCGTGCTAAGTCCATCTGTTATGAGGTCTGTGATAATAGTAATAATAGCTTGAAATAAGGTACGTTGAGATAAAATCAGGGTGTTATCTTTCCCATTCCTTGTTCCACGCACTTGACGACTTGTAGTCGTACGATGCTCTGAAGACCATACATCTATAGATCCAATTTTGCAGCTATACTTTGGTCACAAATATGTCTTACATGCTATAAGGCTCTGAAATATCAAAACGATTTTTTTTTACAATACACAGTACAACGAATACTATTTTTTCTTCTTAAAAAATCGACAAATGTTTTAATTGTTACTAAACAGAGAAAATATAACAATTATGTATATTTACATTACTTTGGATAACATTGTCAGCGCATGATTAATACGAAGAGTTTTTATGAAGTCGTCGAAATCTTTAACAAAAGAAGAACGGAAGATCAAATTGTTGAGAGCAAGAATTATTCTCTGGAACAGAGAGTTCTTAGGACAGTAGTCTATTACCGAGAATGAGAGAGAAAGAGAGAGAGAGAGAAATAGAAAGAAAGGGTTTGAAGGAAGTATTCAAACTACCAGGCTCAACGAATTATAAGAGCAAAACGAAAGGGAATAAAGATAGAGACGGGATAGCAAGAAGGGGGAAGACAAACCCGGAGAGAGAGAGAGGACTTGTTCTCAGTTTTGCTTGCCCGGATTTTCATTTGAAACAAGCGAAATCTCGCCTTTCCTTTTCTCTTCTGGTGCTGCTCCCAACCCTACCAGAAGTTGTAATTGTTTCCAAAATGAGGTGCCTACACTCTGGGCGCCAACCGTAGTAGGAAGAAGAGAAACAATTCTACAAAATTCCTTATTCCAAGTGGGAGCGAATGAGGGAGAGAGAGAATGGTAAGCTCCATTGTGAGGGCACTTTATTCAGTTTTAGCAGCTGATGAAGAAAGTCGCCCTCCCCCCCACTATCCCCCAAAACGTCCAGGATATTACGGTACACTTCCATTTTCACCAAAGCATTTGAAAATCAAGTCATTTTCTTACAAAATACTGTCTGGAAGTACGAGCACATGAGGACGATGGCTAGAGCAGGAGGAATTAAGGAAAGGTTTGCTCTAATATTAGCTGGAAATAGTGAGAACGTGATTAAATCATCATGTAACTCGTTCCGACTCAATACTAAATTACGGTTTTGAAATTCAACGATGTTATTAAGCAGAATGTACTACTTAATTATTCTGTATTCAGTCTAAACAAAGGAGGAAAGAAAACTAAGTTAAAATGGTTTCCGTAATATTAGAAGGAAATGTTCATTGCTACTGTAATACGTGGAAAATGAAATAATTTTGCTAATGACAGTAATTGAAATGTCGCCATTTTGTATATCTGGTTGCATGAAAAATTGAAACACTGAGAATGGGAAATTGCAAACTTTTGAAGCCTTTGTTGCAACACAACACAGAAAATTAACCTATAAAATGATAATTATGCTTAATGAATAGTAATTGGTTCTTAACTTATTTTGTTTCGCGGCATCCAGAGAGTAGAAACGCCAATAATAATTGTATCCTCAAAGTAAAAGTTTGAAAGATCTCTGCTAGATGGTACAAGTAGACTGCAGAACCATCTATCTCCATTTCTTCTACGAGCAGCTCAGAGGAGAGGTATCAAGGAAGTGTCGTCAGCACAGAAAGTAAGAAAACACAGGGAATGAGTGAACGTTTTACTGTTGGTTCTTAAGAATAGTTTGATATGTAAGATGGAATGTATTTTTATTGTCTTAAATGTGATGTTCGGTGTTTGCGTTGCGGATAGTGAAAAAAAAAAAAATCTGACTCTATCTAACCTCCGAACCAAGCGGCCTGGGTTTAAATCCCGGTCAGGACGCTGGAGACTTCTCCCAGTGTTTCCATGCCTGGCGCTCTGAGGTGCACTCAGTCTTCAATCAAATTGAGTACCAGTGTGTTCTTGGTACTCCTGGGCACCTTGGGAAGGTAAAGGTAGTTGAGCGTGGGGACTGACCACTCCACCTCATTTCATACCGTAGGTCGAGAATAAGTGGATCGCTACCTCCACATCTCCCATGCGTCGTTCATGGCGCGTGCGTACCGCACAGGGGATAGCTTTACCTTTTAGGTAGATTTCAAAGAAAAATCTAACTATTGAGATCGGTACGATATCAAAGTATATATTTATATATTAACACGCTAGCGGCCATAATTTTGAAAATATTTGAACCAAATTTTTATGTTATTTCTAGGCTTAATAGCTCTGTTAAGTTCGTTAATGAGCAAAATCGGTCGCCAAAATGGCTGCCGAACCGATTGTTGTATAGAACACACAGCCTAAACCGCTGGAGCTATTGAAATCAAATTTGGCATAAAGGTACATCACTGTTTGATTACGAAAATGTTACCTAATGAGTTCAAAGACGCCATCTTGGATCCAAAATGGTGGAAGCAAGAAATCTATTTTCCATATCGTTTGAGCTAGAGATACGAAATTTGGTATAAAGATGTATTGTCACTAGTAGTTCAAGAAAATATGAAATGTTTAAAAAGTCGCCATCTTGGATCCAAAATGGCCGCCGAACCCATTGTTGTATAGAATACACAGCCTAAACGGCTGCAGCTAGAAATATCAAATTTGGTAACACGGTACATTATCACTTGTATG